>CAUYPK010008733.1:0-11759 GCA_963574355.1 Loris lydekkerianus | reverse complement strand
GACCGTGAAGCATCCCTAGGTTCTGACTGTGGAGCATCCCTAGGTTCTAACTGGGGAGCATCACTAGGTTCTGACTGCGGAGCATCACTAGGTTCTGACTGCGGAGCATCACTAGGTTCTGACTGCGGAGCATCACTAGGTTCTGACTGTGGAGCATCCCTAGGTTCTGACTGTGGAGCATCACTAGGTTCTGACTGTGGAGCCATCCCTAGGTTCTGACTGTGGAGCATCACTAGATTCTGACTGTGGAGCATCAGTAGGTTTTAACTGGAGCATAAGTAGGTCTGACTGTGGAGCATCACTAGGTTCTGACTGTGGATCATCACTAGGTTCTGAATGCGGAGCATCACTAGGTTCTGACTGTGGAGCATCACTAGGTTCTGACTGTGGAGCATCACTAGGTTCTGACTGTGGAGCATCCCTAGGTTCTGACTGTGGAGCATCACTAGGTTCTGACTGTGGAGCATCACTAGTTTCTGACTGTGGAGCATCCCTAGGTTCTGACTCTGAAGCATCCCTAGGTTCTGACTGTGGAGCATCACTAGGTTCTGACTGAGGAGCATCACTAGGTTATTACTGAGGAGCATCACTAGGTTCTGACTGCTTAGCATCACTAGTTTCAGCCTGTGGAGCAACAATACGTTCTGACTTCTGAGCATCACTAGGTACTGACTGCGGAGCATCACTAGGTTCTGACTGAGGAGCATCACTAGGTTCTGACTGTGGAGCATCCCTAGGTTCTGACTGTGGAGCATCACTAGGTTCTGACTGTGGAGCATCACTAGGTTCTGACTGCGGAACATCAGTAGGTTCTGACTGTGGAGCATCCCTAGGTTCTGACTGTGGAGCATCCCTAGGTTCTGACTGCGGAGCATCCCTAGGTTCTGACTGTGGAGCACCCCTAGGTTCTGACTGTGGAGCATCCCTAGGTTCTGACTGTGGAGCATCACTAGGTTCTGACTGCGGAGCATCACTAGGTTCTGACTCTGAAGCATCCCTAGGTTCTGACTCTGAAGCATCCCTAGGTTCTGACTGTGGAGCATCACTAGGTTCTGACTGTGGAGCATCACTAGGTTCTGACTGCGGAGCATCACTAGGTTCTGACTGTGGAGCATCACTAGGTTCTGACTGTGGAGCATCCCTAGGTTCTGACTGCGGAGCATCACTAGGTTCTGACTGCGGAGCATCACTAGGTTCTGACTGCAGAGCATCACTAGGTTCTGACTGTGGAGCATCCCTAGGTTCTGACTGTGGAGCATCACTAGGTTCTGACTGTGGAGCATCACTAGGTTCTGACTGCGGAGCATCACTAGGTTCTGACTGCGGAGCATCACTAGGTTCTGACTGCGGAGCATCACTAGGTTCTGACTGTGGAGCATCACTAGGTTCTGACTGTGGAGCATCACTAGGTTCTGACTGTGGAGCATCACTAGGTTCTGACTTCATAATTACTCCTTTGGAGTATTTTTGCAGTCATGGAAACATAGGCTCCTGGGATGCATGGCAGCATTTATTCTTCTCAAACTCAACATGATGAAAATATGAAGCTGTATTTTTGCCTCCTAGAAAAAGGCTGAATTTAAAGCAACATTCGAAAAGGCACAGAGTAAATGTATTATGAGCAAATGAATTAATAAGGTGCTAAATGTTCACATTTCATTGTCCACTAATTCACAGATCTTTTGGGCTGGTGACAGCTACTCTGTCTCTACTGGTAATCTTTTTCTAATTTTTAAAATTTATTTATTTTTTTCACTTTGGGGGTATTTCATTTTGTTTTTAGTTTGTTTTTTTTTATTGCTTTTTCCCCTCATTTTTCTACTGGTATTCAATGTACTTGAGTCACACAGACTGATGGAAACTGCACATGTCACTTTGTGAGTCCTCTTTTCCTCTAGAAAAGACCGTTTCCAGGAAGGCATGCACACACTCACACACACTAGTGCATAGACATTCATTCTCTCACACACACTCTGGACAACCAGACTGCTTAAAACAGGCTGAGAACCAAAAGCCTCCTGCCCCATTCTCTGCCTTTCCTCCACCTCCCGCCAGGGTTGGCCTCCCACCTCTCCAGGTAAATGAGCAGCACCACTATTCACAAGAAGCAGCAGGACGGGTCATTCCATTTGTTCATTGAAGTGACCATGAGTGTGGACTCTGGAATCGGAGAGATTCTGGTCTAAGTCTCTTCACATCCTGCCCGTGTGAACTGCTAGTTTCCTCCCCGGGTGGTTCTGAGGGTCAATGAGGTCAAATCTGTGAGATGATGAGCACACGCCTGGTACCCTGTGGGTGTGAACGCAAGCTGCTGCCACTGTCATATTATGGTTACTTGTCATGTGCCTTCTGTGCACCAGCCCTGATGCGAAATTCCTCCTGACGGCCGACTTGGACCTAGTCTGTGTTCTCAGGGAGCTCAAAGTCTAGAGGAGAGGAGGTGATGGAAGACAGACCAGCAGTCATGAAGGAGAAGAGTAAATGTTGCAATGATGAGGCAGGGGCAGAAACCCGGACCGGGGCAGGAAAGAGGTGAGGGGGACTTCTTGGAGAAGGTAACATGTAGGGTGAGTCTTGGGTCAAGTGGCAAAAAGGTGGGAATATTGTCTGATACTTTAGGGACTATGATCTGTGCAGAAGCCAGAGGAAAGAGTGGTGGAGTGGGGGGGAAGGCAGCCCTCCTCGTTCCTGGCTCCTAGGCCTGTGTCAACCGCAGCACAGGTCTCCGAGGCCTGTGGTTGGGGGGAAGGCAGCCCTCCCCAGCCCTGGCTCCCAGGCCTGTGTCAACCACAGCACAGGTCTCCGAGGCCTGTGGTAAATGCGATCAACTATCTTTCCCGAGGAGAAGCAGTCTCATTCATACAAATGGACTAGCACCCAGGACCACTGTGGCAGAGGGGATCTCTCGTTCCCTCTCTTATCTCCCTCACTCCCCTGCCCTGCGCTTGCCAGGTGTCTGGGTATTCTTGCAGCTTGCATTCACCAAGACCTTTCAGGCCCAGCGGTCCTTCTCAAGAAGCAGCTCAAACCTGACCCAAGCCTTACTCCTTGGTTTCTGGCTAAAATTGCCCTCCTCAAAGTACTCTGACCCCAGACAGCAGCTGGACGCTGCCCACTGCAGGTCTCCAAGCCCACATCCGTTACGGGGCACACTCCACCCTCCAGCTCTGGCCTCAGATCCCTCCTGGAGATTTCCAGCCCATTTCCATCGTCCTTTTTTTTTTTTTTTTCTTTTCTCATAGAGCTTTTCTGGACTGATTACCAAGTCACTTCTCTCCCCGAAAGTGTTTCTTTGTCACAAATGATTCCACTCCTTGAGGATATTTAGTGACATTTAATTCATCTCCCGTTCTCTGCTTGGATGAATTCTCAGAACTCCCTGCAAGGAAGGACCAGGCAGTGGGATGTCTGAAACGCGATCTGTATGTGGAGGGTGAAGGTGATGGATGTGCACCTCTGTCCTCATACTTCCTGCTGTGTGGGGACCTCTGGGCATTCTCCTCCTCTTCCCTACTTTTAGCTGATTTATTCTTTTCTGACTTATGACTTTTCTTTTCCATGTGTAACTTGTCCGATTTTTCTCCTTCCATTCTCCAGCTCTCATTCTGGAGCTTTTGCACTCTATCTGGTACATGTAGTTCAAGGCCAGGCCGGGCTGAGTGTTAAAGCAGGACCGAGGATTTCTGCAAGCCTGGAGGATTGCCTTCACCCCTCTCCTGTCTTGGACTAAGGAGGTTGCCATCTGCCCATGTGCCCTAAATGGTGCATGTCTGACAGTACCGCCCAAGAACACAGTAGCGGCAGCCCAAGTACCTGTTCCTCTGCTTTCAGTGGGGAGAGAGATAGGCATTGTCTTCTGACGCCCAGCCTGTGTCGGGAAGAGAAGGACTGTTTTTCCTTTCCTTCATCTTTCTTTCCTTTTATTTTATTGTCTGGTATTCATTTAGGGTACAAAGAATTAGTTTACACTGGTTGCAGTTGTTAGGTAAAGTCCCTCTTGTTATTGTGTCCTGTGCCCAAGAGGTGTACCCTACACCGTGACCCCCACACTCCTCCCCCTCCCCGCTCCCTCATCCCCTATCCTTGTATTAGCTCATCTACTGCCTTCATATTAGAGTTGAGTACATGAGATTCTTGCTTCTCCATTCTTGTGACGCTTTACTAAGAAGAATGTATTCCGCCTCCATTCTTGGACTCCAGGTTAATACAAAAGATGTCCCCCAAGATCTTTTCTAATAGGCTGAATAGTATTCCATGGTGTACATATACCACAGCTTGTTAATCCACTCCCGGGTTGGTGGGCATTGAGCCTGTTACAATGCGTAGGGAATGTCTGCCCTTTCCCCCACCTACGGCTGGAATGAGAGCCCCTGCTCCTCTCTCAGTCCCTCCCGCCTCCCACAGGATGATGAGTTGCTAAATGATGCTGGGAGGCTGGCACATCCTTCCGGCCATGTTTATGGTTAGATAAGATCCCTGCATCTCAAAGGCAGCACCCAGCTCCCTTCCCCATCCCTCCCCTCCACTTTCTCCACCCAGGCCCCTCTTTGCTTTCTGCTCCCAGGATCTGAGCACTCCATGGGCAGGTGTGGGTCTGTCTGCATAGGCCTCCAGGGAAGCAGGACCGAGGAGCTGCTAGGAGGTGCTGGTCAGTCTCAGGCAGGGCCCTGCTCTCCAGCCCCCCTTAATAATGGGGGCTGCCTTCCTTGTTGTCATCCTCTCTCAGATAGTAACAACCTGCCCATTGTTTCTCACCTGCCTGGCGTTCCGTGCGTAGTCTCCAGAGGCAGGATTCTGGGAGAGAGGAGGAGCTCTGAGCCTCTGAGCCTCCCGTGCTCCCCTGCACGGCTGCTGCCCTCACGTCCCGCCTGTCCCCTCTCCACTTCCCCACATCTCTCCATCTGTGGCGGATTCACCCCCCACCCAATCCTCCTGTGTGCCATGCAATTCCAGGCTCTGGGCTGTTGTCCTGCCTTAACCTGGAATGCCCCACAGTTCCCCGTTTGTCACTCCCTGCTTGTCCCCCAAAACTCTGCTCCAGCCTCACTTCCTCCCAGGCCAGCTTAGCTGACCCTCTTCTGTGCTTTCCAGCACCCAACCCATTCCAGGCCTGGCTCTCATCACCATATTCTCTGCAACCATCGATGTATTCTTCCCTCCCCTGAGAGTTAGTGAGCCTGGAGGATAAATGCTGTTATCAGTCTAATTCTACATTCCTAGTGCTTGGCTCATTGTGTGGGAGCTGACAAAGGCCTGAGACTGATGAATGCTTCTTTAATGCAGCATATACCTATCAAATAGGAAACGTCCAAAAGTACAAGGAGCAGGCAGGGAAATTGAGGCAGAGGAAGGGCTGCTCACACAAGACTTAACACGTAAATGGCAGAGCTGGTACAAGTGAAGATTTCTTAGGTAGAAACAAGTTCTTACCATAAATGCATTAATGTATACAGTTATGATTTAATAAAAAAAAAAAAAAAGAAAAGCACAAAAATGTTCACTCACAAGTTCTAATTCTTTATAATGTGCTGTCTCCAGCTGTGACCAAAGCCCCAGTTTGCTCCATCCTGCACAGAGAGCTGCCCACGGCCAGCCAGGGAATCAGGCAGGCAGGGGGCTCGTCAGGTGTCCTGTTAGCAGAGCTTCATGGTTTAATCACGTCCTATCCTCCTCACAAGCTCATAGCAAAGGCACACAGGTGCTGGCGGAACAAAATGAAACTCACCCCCCAAAAAGGGGGAGAAAAAGCCAGTCTAGTGCAAAATCTATCTGCATCTCAGAAGCTGTCAAGATGAAAAATGAAGCCGTAAGTTTGGACTTTAAAAATATTAATTTCTTATAGAGATGAACTAGAAAGAGATAGAAGGAAAATTCCCTTATCTGCTAGGAGGAACAAACAGAATTCTGATCCTCCTTCTTGGGTCCCATGTGTCATCTCCAAATCCACCGATGGCTCGTTCATGGTTCATTTATGAAGTTTCTGAGCTTCGTGAGTGTCCGCACATGTCACCGAGTTACAGATGAGCTTAGCTCATCAAGCCCAGTGTGTCTGGGCCGTGCTCTTGTTTTAGGGGATGACAATTAACTCCACTGAAGCAAATCTGGCCAGTTCTGTCAGGGCCTGGGGTTGGGGCTCAGCTAAACGCACCAGCAGTGACCTCACTGCCAGTAGACGGGAGGGGCTGACAGGGAAAAAAATGTGCCCTGCTAACATTTATTTGGCCGTCAGACTTAGAGCAACAGTTTCTGTTGCAATCAGGTGTCCTTTGCAGATGTTATAAAAGGTCGTCCCCTCCCCCTTCTCCACCCACCTAGCCCACCTTCCAACCTTCTGGCCAACCTTCAACATCGCTTGCGGCCCTGAAACTTCTGCTCTCTGTCCTCACTCTGCCCATCACCGCTCTTTCCTAAGCCACTGGAGACTCCTGGTTGCTTCTCTGCTCTCAGCACTATCCATCCTTCTCCTGTTTCTAGAACATTCTCCTTTTCTAAAACACCCTCCTCTGCTTGAAAATACTGTTGCATCAGGCATCAACTTTAAATTCTTTATAATCAGATCCCAAACCATTGTCTGGCCTCCTTTCCTTTACTTCTTTCTGTATGTTCGAGATTCCTGTAACATGATTTCATAAACACAGCAGGCCCTTGCCTGTCCTCTGTCCTCTGGGCCTCTGTTCCTGCAGCCTGGGTGCCCTCCTCTCCCTTGTCCACCTGGGGAACTGCCCTGTGTCCCTGCAGACTCAGCTGAAATGCCAAGCCTTCCCTGACTCTTCCCCATGGAATCAACGTGCTCACTCAATGCCCAGCTCCCCCAGGTCACAGTGCATGTTGTGCACAGCCTGACGGACAGATTGTTCTCGTAAGCCAGGCTGCTCAGGCCTCTGTCATTGGGCTATAGATGTGTTAATATTGTTTCTCTGAAATGATGCTCAAAAGATAATCAGATGAAGGGAATAATTAACATGTTTAGCAAAAATACCTTTTCCTAAAAGACCTGTGCTCAGTTTTTATCAGGCCCAAAGGAGAAAAAACCTGTAGATTCCTAATTATCTTACTCCAAGATAAGAAGGCTCTGTTGCCTGTGCACACAGACACAGGGTGTGGGCTGGGAGGTGTTCAGGCATGTGGCTTCCTGCCGCTGGAGGAGTCGGTGGTTTTAAACTGATCCTGCATCCCCTTTCTCTGTGTTTTCTTATGTGGGGGGAAGAAGTTCCAGTGTTGGCCAGAAAGCCAAGCAGAGGGACCTGGGTGCAGGATGCTGACTGCTGATGTTGTTAACACGGCTCTTGTGTCATAGACACCAGACAGGGTCTCTGCTTCCCTCAGTGGCCACAGAACTACCTCAGAGGGTAAAAGTGCCACCCTGCCTTATAAAAGCCTCTCCCCTCACAGTGTGTGTGTGATGGCATTTGTCCCAGAAGCTAAACTCTGCAGCTCCCACCATGTGATGTGCCATCTCCCATTCAGCCAAACCCTTCCTAGCCGTGGTCCTGACCATGTCCCAGCACTACACCAGGCAGTGAGGACGGCAAAGCTTGGGGAGGTGGTGCCACAGCCCCTTCCGCACTTGTGATGTAGTGCGAGGGAGCAAGAACCTGCTGCCTGAGGGGCTGCTGTGAGCAGGAACCAGCAAAGATGTGCAATAGCTGGGAAAGAGAAACAGAGAACTCAATGGGAGAAGACAGTGCCTATCCTAGAATTCCAGAAGATTCCCTCTTGTTCTTTTTTGTACGACTCCGGCTGGCATCCCAAGCTAGAATGTTCAAAAGCAGAGACGCTGCAACTTTCACCAGGGTGAGGGAGCTACGCTGATCAAAGAAAACCAAAATAGACTCCGCTGATGTGCACGTTTTTCCACAAACATCATAAAATAGTCCTTTTCATTTTATGTGATTACCAAAATGTTTGGAAGTAATTCCCAGTGGAAATCTTCGCCCAGTTTACTCCATATGGATTTCCTATATCATTTTGCTACCAAGAAAGCACTTAACTGTTTTACCTGCAAGAGAATTAAAAGAGAGAAAATCATCGCAGGGGGGCCAGACAGAACTGCTTGCAGGCAAAACCAAAATTGATAGTCGTGTCCTGGAGGAAGCTTTCTTGGGCTTCTTTTCATTTCCCTTTGCTTGGTGTTGGCCCAAGGTTTTACTCCTTTAAAAAAAAAAAAAATCTGGCCCTTATAGCAATAGATATTGATCCCCTAAATCACCTGTGCATTAAATCAGATTAATAATCCAAGCAAATTTGCAAGAACGGTCGTGGCAGTGAGACAGAGACCCAAGTTAGAGCTTGCAGGTAATGACGACCATATGCTTCTATCCTTCCTCACAATCAAGAAATATTGGACCTGCCACTCCCTGACATGAAGCTGGCGTGTGCCATGAGAATCCAGCTCATGCATTTGTACCTGAGGAGGAACAGCGGCTACGTTTATTCTCCCTTCTTCCTTCTCTACTTTAACCCCTCCCTAAATTATCCCCTCTCTTGACCTCCAGAGCTGCTTTTTGTTTTCATCCATTTCCATGATTGATCTCAAGTGCACCGACCTAGGTTCCCATGCTAGGAACTGCCCACCAGGCTGACACCTCATTCCCATAGCCCCTCACGTCGTGTGTGCACAGCAGCACAGAGCATCACGGCAGCTCCATGTGGGTGCAGATCCTGGCTCTGTGACGTCTCCTAGGAGAAGTCAACTAGCATTTCTGGGCCTCAGTTTTGTCTTCTCTAAAAGAGGTGTGATGGTGACACCCATGTCACATGAGGCAATAACATCCAGAAAACTCACGAAGAACTTAATGTGTATTAAGTGATCAATAGATGTTTCCTATTTTCCCGATCATTATCTTTACCCAAATTAATAACTAGGTCATTTGATTCTACTTAATAAAATTTTCTTTCATTCCTCTCCTGCTCTCCCTCCTAAACCATCTTGTCTTGGGGAGGTGGATATTTGCAGTGTGAGTATCAGATTCATCTTGGTCCCCAGCGTCAAACACAGGGTCGGACCCCGTATTACACCAAAATAAATCCTTTTCTCATTAAATTCAATGTTCTAGCCTTAGCTGTCCAATTACTTTGTGTGATTCTTGGCAAATCTAATAAATACATAGTCGGAGGAAAAAGCTATGGAACATGTATAATAGCCAAATGTGGCATTTCTGATGTGGAAGAATTGGAACCGACCTGAAATATGCTTTGGAAATTCAAATCATATATCATTTCTCCTATAAATTTCGAATCATCATTTCTGTTTGGTTTGTTTTAAGGATTTGATGCTTTTAAAGTTTAAATGTGGGAAAGTTATGCCTTCTCCCTGATTTGATTTCCTAGTAGTGTGACCAATGAGGCAAAGAACCCAAACTCATTATGTTTCACACATAAAGAATTGAAATGTATACAGTCCTTACAGAGGGAACGGGCAGGATGATGAAACTCTCTGTTTAGGCCTTGAACATGTTGACATGTTCAATATTTTTCCACCACAGAATGGTGCGTGAGCATCACCTCACACTATGAACCATTAATATTATTTTTATGACTGTGCACAATGCAGAGACACGTTGCTGAGCTGCTGAGAAATTTAAAGAATAGAGAAAATTTAGACACCGAAGGAACCTTGAATCACTGAATTGGGGGATGTAGAGGAGAAGGAGGTAGAAGGAGCCCAGAAGCTCATTACGTGGCGTCCGTCAAGTAAGCCAGAGGCAAGTGTGTGGTTCTGAAACGGCTAGGATTCTCAGATTTAGCACCTGTGTGTGTGGCTCAGCTCAGTGTAGTCAGTATTTTAGGGGAGTCAGGACTCTAACTCGTGCAGCAAAAACACCAGGCTGAGGACCTGTCAGGGTGGGCATTGAGCCCATCAAAGGCAAACAGATCATCAGGGGAAGGAAACTGATGCGCCATGTGACCACTGTGCCCACCTCTCCCATTCCTACAGTGGACATCACAAATCACAAGCACTCTGCCCTGGTTTCAGATGCCACTTCAGAATCCTACTTAACACAGATCTCATGCACCATCACCACAGCTGATGCAGTTGGCCATATAAGCTGAAATCTAACGTTCCTAAACCTATAAAAGATAAAATAAAAACAAAGGCAGAAGGACGCCCAAATGTTGTCAGTGGGGCTGCATTTTTTTAAGTGTTAGTAACTCTTTTCTTATCGCTCAGCAAATTATTGGAAGGCAAAAAGACCAGGTTTGTTTAAGTGCTATAGTTTTTTGTGGAGTGGGCTCATTTGTTTATCCGGTAAACATTTATTGAGGACCAACTGTGCACCCGTCACATGCATGCTACTTGGGGAGCTGCCGGCTTGTCCTAGCAGTGAGCCAGGAGACAGGGCAGCCTGAGCCAGGGGACAGGGCAGCCAGGGCCAATTCACCCCAGATTTGAGTGAACTGGGTCCCCTGAATTTAGAGAGGAGACTGGGCTCCCCCGAAACCTCTTGCTCAGCCTCCAGCCATGAGGTTATCTCCAACCACAGGCTGCTCCGGACACTCCCTCATCCCTGAATGTGCCCCTTGATTGCCCAGCTCAGCCAGACTATCTTGGTCTCTGTGAGAAGTACTGGTCCTTTTGTCGGTGCTTTCGTAGCTCCTGAGCCTCCCTCGACTCTCATTTCACTGTTAGAACTTAACAGAAACTCACACAATGCATACCTGCCTCCTACACTGAGCCAAAGTCCACGTAAGGGCAGGGTCCATGACTGCTTCACTCGCCTTGTGGCTCCAGCAACTAGCACCCAATAGGCATTTTATTGTATTTTTTTAATTGAGGTGAAATTTGCATAAAGATTTACCATTTTAAAGTGAACCATTTAGCAGCATTTAGGGCGTTCACAATGTTGTGCAACCTCCATCTCTACCGAGTTCCAAAACACATTCATCACCCCAAAAGGAAACCCCAGGCCCCCTCGGTAAATCTCCCCCCATCCCCACTCTCCCCAGTCCCCGACAGACAACAGTCTGCTTTCTGTCTCTGCGGATTTATCTCTTCTGGACATTTCATCTAAACACAATCATACAAGTTACAATATGTAACATTTTGTCTCTGATATTTTTCCCTTAGCATAATATTTTTGAGGTCCACCTACATTGTACTATGGGTCAATGCTTCATTTTTATGGCTGAATAATATTCCATTGTTCAGGAATATTATTACATTATACAGAAACCGCATAACCACATTGTCCAGAGATAATGGAATAGGAATAAGTAAAAATTTTGTCCAGGAAAAATAGAAACGGAATAAACAAAAGATCATGTTTTGTTTTTTCATGCAATCATTGATTGGCATCTGGGGCTGTTTCTGCTTGTGGTTACTGTGCTATGCTATGAACATGTGTGTGCATGTATATATTTGCACATATATGTTTGAGTAGCTGTTTTTAACTCTATGAGGTATTTACCTAGGAGAGGTAATTCTATGTTTTGAGGAATTACCTACTGATTTCATAGCATTGGCACTACTTTCCAGTCTAACCAGCAGTGCACAAGGATTCCAAATCCTCTGTATCCTTCTTGATGTTGTTTTCTGGTTTTGTTTCTCTTTTATAGTAGCCCTTCTAACAGGTGTGAAGGGCTATCTCGTTGTAGTTTGGTTCACGTTCTCTGGTGATTAGTGGCACTGAGCACTTGTCACACATTCACTGGCTGTGTATCTTCTTTGGGGAAATGTTCCAGAGTTTTTTTTTTCTTTCAGTTTTTGGCTGGGGTTGGGTTTGAACCCACCACCTTGGGTATATGGGGCTGGCGCCCTA
>CAUYPK010008732.1:0-21701 GCA_963574355.1 Loris lydekkerianus | reverse complement strand
CCTGGCAAAAAACAGCAAAAAAAAAAAAAAAAAAAAAAAAAAAAAGACCTAATAAAAGGTAAACTATTTAAAATATATATATATTGTTTTCTTTAAATTTGTTTAGGTTTTATATTAATAATTGCTATCTGAGGGATGATTATACTGACCAAGCTATTCTGTCAATACAACTCCCTTTAAATTTGTAAACCTTTTTATTCTTCAGACCTTACCTTTAAGATCTGTATAATTATCCATAATTTTTAAGGAAACTAAGGAAACTTAGGCAGTGAAAAATGAAACCATTTGTCCAATGTCACACAACTAGTTCACAGCAGAGCCAGGATTTAAAACCAGTCAGAGCCATGACCCTCCACTTTACCATCATTCCTAAACACCTCAAGGTGGTTTAGATACCAGCTCAGAGCTCTCTGGGAAATATTTAGGGATAAAAGGAAGTGAGAACCTCAAAACTCCTATTCTGGCAAAGACAGTTTTTAACCCATATCATCAGAATGATTTGAGAAATAAAAGAGAGTTAGGCCTCATCTACTGAATCTGGGAATTTACATTGTACACTATTTCCCTAATGATTCAAATGTTCAGTCAGGGTTGAAAATACCTCTGGTGAAGGCAAAGTACCTACCACCAAATGCAATACCCCTCTGTCTACTGTAGGTCAAGACAAGACTCTCAGCTTTTCCATCACATTTCACCTTGTTGGGGATACTGGTACCAAGATTACCAGTGGGTTCTGAAGTCACTCAAATCTTACTTTGTCACTGGCTGTGTGACTTTGGGCAAATAGTTCCACCTCTCTGGGCCTTTCATTTTGTCTTTTTTTTTTTTTTTTTTTTGATACAGAGTCTCACTTGGTTACTCTCAGTAGAGTGCTGTGGCATCTTTAGCTTACAGCAACCCCAAACTCCTGGGCTGAAGCAATCCTCTTGCCCCAGCTTCCCAAGTAGCTGGGACACTTGTAGCCTGCCACAACACCTGGCTATTTTTAGAGATGAGGTTGCTCTGACTCAGGCTGGTCTTGAACCTGTGAGCTCAAGCAAGCCACTTGCCTCCGCCTTAAAAGTGCTGGGATTACAGGCATAAGCCACTGTGTCTAGCCCTATTTTTTATTTATTTATTTTTTGAGACAGAGTCTCACTATGTTGCCCAGGCTAGAGTGCCATGGCCTCAGCCTAGCTCACAGCAACCTCAAACTCCTGGGCTCAAGTGATCCTTCTGTCTCAGCCTCCCAAGTAGATAAGACTCTAAGCAGATAGCACCATGCCCAGCTAATTTTTCTATTTTTAGTAGAGATCTTGAACTCCTGATCTCAAGCAATCATCCCACCTCAGCTTCCCAGACTGCTGGGGTTACAGACAAGAGCCACCATGCTCAGTCCTATTTTGTCCTCTCTTAAATGATGGTAATAACAGCACCAGCTTCACAGGGCTGTTGTAAGGATTACATGAGATGATGATGTGAAATATTTATCACAGTGTCTGGTCCCTGATAAACCCTCAATAGATTGTAACTATTAACACATTGTTGTCATGAACTTAGACTACACCTATGTCTTCTAAGTTATTTCTGAATCTCCCTCTCCCAAAAGTTAACCCAACCTCTATCCTTGGATCTATCTGATCGACCCCCAACCTCCAGCCTCCCTATCCTTTACTAGTCCCTCTTCCATAAAGAAGGAAGCATTTTAAATTTAGCCCAGAGCCTGAAGGAACTTCTTAGCAATGGCTCAGATGTCACCAGCCTCAGGTTATACCCTGTCTTCTCTGTTAAAAGCCACACTTTCAGTGAAGCCTTGAGTAGTAACTTTTTTTTTTTTTTTTTAAGACACAGTCTCAGTCTGTCACCCTGCATAGAATGCCGTGGCGTCACAGCTCACAGCAACTCAAACTCTTGGGCTCAAGTTATCCTCTTGCCTCAGCCTCCCAAGTAGCTGGGACTATAGGTGCCCGCCACAACACCCACCTATTTTTAGAAATGGGGCCTCACTCTCACTCTTGTTCAGGCTGGTCTTGAGCTCCTGAGCTCAGGCAATCCACTTGCCTCAGCTTCCTAGAGTGCTAAGATTATAGGCTGAGCCCCATGCCTAGCCTGAGCGGCAACTTTGAATACCAGAATGGGACATGAAAATCACAAAACCAGACTTAAATAATTGAAACTACCCACCTCTGTTCTGGAGAGTTAGGCCTGAGTCAAAATGTCCTAAGGGTGAACCCAGGCCTGACTAAGAGAACCCAGGGAAGACAAGCTCTGAACACTCCATTTCTGGATGCTGGCTGAACAGGTGGGTATACAAGAGAAAGGATTTACCAGCCGTCCTTGAAGCTTGTTCCCATCTGGCAAATTTGTCTTCAGGACTCCTCTACAGGGAAACTTCCTAGGTGGCACACCCCAAGATGACTACTTGGGGTCTCTTTTACTAGCCAAAAGTGTTTACTCAACCTCCATGTCAGGTCTGTAGGTTTCGGTGAACACTGAGGACCAAGAAGGGTCTCAGAGCTGGGACTCTTGTGAAGGAAGGGAGGGGGACCCACCCTTTAGTAGGGTCCTCTAGGTGCCAGGTGCTGCACATCCTTTTTTTTTTTTTTTTTTTTTTAACTGTATCACTGCAATGCTTTCTGTTTTCCTCATCTCTGAATCCCTGATGCCTGGCAGAATAGACACTTGCTAAATATTTAATCATGGTAATAGTAAAAGCGGCTGCCATTTATTCAGTGCTTATCATGTGCCAGGCACTCCTTAAAGTACCTCATATCTCTTCAGTCATATAATGTTTGCTAGATGAAAAATTTGATCACAACCTTATGAGGCTGGACTGTCTTCCTATTTTACTTAAGACCAAACTGACTTGCTGAGAATGGAAAGAGATGGTCATAGGGCAGAAGGGTAATAAATGGACAATGGGCCCAGACTTTGAATCCAGGGCAATGTAACACCCTGAGCAGTGGAAGGGTCTGGGTTTGAGTAAATATGGGACAGCAAAGGGAGAAAGTGGGTGGGGATTGAAGAAGGTGATTCTGAGGATGAAGGATTAAAGGTCAATGATCATTTGGTGGGGACTACTGCCCAGTGGCTACCCCCTAGAGCAAGTGCCTGAGATGCTACCACACAGCCCCAGCTACTCTCCTAAGAAATGCTGACATTGGGTGGCGTTTATAGCTCAGTGGGTAGGGCGCGGGCCATATACACCAGGGCTGGTGGGATCAAACCCAGCCTGGGTCAGCTAAAACAACAATGACAACTGCAACAATAACAAAAAATAGCCTGGTGTTGTGGCAGGCACCTGTAGTCCCAGCTATTTGGGAGGCTGAGGCAAGAGAATTGCTTAAGCCTAAACCCAAGAGTTTGAGGTTGCTGTGAGCTGTAACTCCACAGTACTCTACCAAGGGCGACATAGTGAGAGTCTGTTTCAAAAAAAAAAAAAAAAAAAGAAAGAAAAAAGGAAAGAAATGTTGATATTGTGTCCTCAAGACTCCACAACCCCCTCCTATTGGGAAAGGTAAAATGAACCTCAAATTTTACTGTGGCCACTGCAGGAGGGCGAAGGATGAAATCTTCCCCAGTGATCACAAACCCCTCTTTTCATGAATGTCTCTGCTCAGATCCTGTCTCAGATGCCTAAAACTGGGGAAGTGTTGGGGTGGCAGAAACCTCCCAGCATTGCATGTGATGAATCACAGGTGACATCCCTGTCCTGGAGCCTGGGACTACTTGGGCAAGCAGGAGCATATCCTGCCCCTCTGGCCTGTGCAGTGGTGCAGGGTACGTGTGCCAACTCAGCTTCATTCTTACGGTGAGAAACCTCCATTCTCTCATCTCAGCATTGGCTCATTAAGAGAACCACAGAACTGACCTGCCCACCTGGGCAAGCTGTGCTGTGGACTTCTCAGATGAGACAGGGACTCCAACAGGCAAGGCCTGAGAATGGTGCCCCAGAAAAGGAAACAGATGTGACCCCTCCATTCCTAGCTCCCGTGATGACACAAATGACCAAGTCTACCCTGGCCACTCGTCCCCACCATCTCAGCCACTCCTCTGTCACGGTCAAATGTACCTTGACTCATTCAATTATTTGCTGTTGTCTCCTCTGAGGCCTTGGAAGCTCTTGTTTCTAGTTCCCAACTGCCCATGTGGTGCAGAGCTGGGCCCAGAGCAGGTGCTGAATTGGTGTGGAGGAGGTGTGAGTATAAAGGGGCTACCCCCGCAGTCCTGAGTCTGCACACTTCCAGTTGGGCTAGTAGGAAGTCTATGTGGGTCCCCTTCACAAGCATCCTGGGATGCTCTGGGCTGTGGGTTTTAAGCAGGGGTCTCTCTAGGTCTGGAAGGGGCACAGCTGTGGATACAGTTGCTGTTTGCAGGCTGGAGGCCCTCTGCCCGATGCCTGGGGGAGTCTCAGCCACTGCACATGGCCACCCTACCTCCAGGGCCAGCCCACCTTACAGGTTTTTTTGCTGACCCCTCTTTCTGGCCATGCCTACAGTATCCCCTGCTGAGCTCTGTCAAAGGGGTATTGGGCCACAAGCAAAACCCTTCCTGCTCTCCATCCCAGAGCAATGAGGACCATGTGAGGATGAAGAAGGCATAAACTTGGGGTTTCAAACACAACCTTGGATCGTTTCTAGAACCTTCTTCTCACCATTCACCAGGCCTAGCCCTCTGTCAGGCCCTTTCTGCCATATGTCTTCCTCCTGCAATTTTTCTCTCAGAGGCTCGTTCCTTCTGCCATTTAGCTTCTTTCTGCCCCGGCCAAGCCTGTTGGGCTGGTTTGTACATGTCTGAATTCCAGGTTCAGATACCTGAACAGGGTATCATTCCTTTCCCAAGAAGCCTGTGGGTCCCACAAAAATCAGGGCGTATTCTACAAGTCACACCCATTCACTCATATATCCCATGTTCTATAACTATTAGGGGACTGGCCATTTTTAACCCACAAGACCCCACTAAAGTGCACCATTTTCTGATTGTTCAGACCGGGCCTACCCAGAAACAAAAACCCAGGTACTTTGACCAGGAATCAAGAAACTGGGAGAAGAGAATGGATATTTTATAGCATTCACTATGAGCCAAGCATTTTTCTGGGCCTTTCCAAAATTTATGATCTTAGAATCCCCTAAATCTTTAATAAACTTTCTGTGAACACCTGCTGTGTGTCATGCTTTGCTGAGTTTATCTCATTGCTTTTTTTTTTTTTTTTTTTTTTGAGACAGAGTCTTACTTTGTTGCCCCCAGTAGAGTGCTTTGGTTTCATAGCTCACAGCAACCTCTAACTCTTGGGCTCAAGTGGATTTTCTTGCCTCAGTCTCCCTAGTAGCTGGGACATAGGTGCCTGCCACATGCCCAGCTATTTTTAGAGATGGGCTCTTTTTCTAGCTCAGGCTGGTCTTGAACTCATGAGCTCAGGCAATCCTCCCATCTTGGCCTCCCAAAGTGCTGGAATTACAGGCATGAGCCACCACATCCAGCCTATCTCATTGAATTTTCACAACATTCTCGTGAACTATTATTTCCATTTCAAACCTGAGGATACCGAGGCTCAGAGAGGTTAAGGGACACCCAGTGTCACATAGCTAGTAAATGACTGCAAAGCCTCTGCTCATCTCACTCTGCCAAATTCCTCCAGTTGTGGCCTTAAAAGTTCTGCTCTAGGAAAACAAAGCATGAACCACAACATTCTATTTACCTAAACAAGGAGTGTAAAAATTGCAGGAGGACAACATCTGGCAGAAGGGGTCTGATGGAGGGCTGGGCCTGGACATGGGGGAGAAGAAGGGTGCCTCCTAGACCCAAATAGGTCATTTAAACGGGTGAAGTGCTCCAGGTATAGCTTAATAGGGATGTGTGGAGAGTATGGATAACTGGAGACATCGCATCCCATCTAAAGAGAGTAGGTACTTCTCAACTCCTGCTGAATACTGCCACCTGGGACTGTGGGTCAGTATGCCTAGATCTTCTGATTTTTTTCAAGAAAATCTCAGCTGAGGCACACAGTGGCTCATGCCTATAATCCCAGCACTTGGGAGGCCAAAGCAGGTTGACTGCCTGAGCTCACAATTTCGAGACTAGCCTGAGCCAGAGTGAGACCTTGTTTCTAAAAATAGCCAGACATTGTGGTGGGCACCTGTAGTCCCAGCTACTTGGGAGGCTGAGGCAAGAGAATCGCTTGAGCCCAGGAGTTTGAGGTTGCTGTGAGCTAAAACACCATGGCACTTTACTGAGGGTGACAAAGTCTGTCTCAAAAAAAAATAAAATAAAATAAAGATAAATAAATAAATAAAATAAAAAAATCTAGAAATCTGAAACTTTAATATATTTCCAGACAAAGCATATCTAGTACTTGCTCTATCAGACTGACAGTTTGGCTTTCTGAACTAAAAGATGCTCCATGATCTTTGGAAGGATTTCATGTCTATAAACCAGCTATTATTGAGTATTGTATTAATACTATGTTTAGATCCTTAAGATACCCTTTGTTCTGGAGAGGGAAGGTTGGGAGCAGGAAACAAACACAACAAAAAGGCATTACATTCTTTTTTTTTTTTTTTTTTTTCCTTTGAGACAGAGTCTCATTATGTTGCCCTCACTAGAGTGCTGTAGTGTCACAGCTCATAGCAACCTCAAACTCTCGGGTTCAAGTTCTCTTGCCTCAGTCTCCCAAGTAACCGGGACTATAGGCACCCATCACAACACCCGGCTATTTTTTTTTTTTTTTTGCTGTAGCTGTCATTGTTGTTTGGCAGGCCCTGGGCTGGGTTCAAACCCACCAGCTCTGGTGTATATGGCTGGTGCCCTAGCCACTTGAGCTACATTCACTGAGCCAGGCATAACATTCTTAATTAAGGAAAGACACGTGGTTGTATCATTATATCATAGCACTATGTGAAGGTCTGATCTTGTTATAGTCTTCAGTTGCCAACATCAGAACCTAATTCTAGGTAACTTAGACAAAAAGGAATTTGTTAGAAGGATATCTGGAAGCTTAGAGAATTGGCAAGAGAAATAGGATCAGAAAACTGGCAGAAACCAGCAGGAGTTGATTTCCAGCTCTAGCTGGAAGCAGAGCTTAGGATTTTGCCACAAACAGCCTGTTGCCATTGCTAGACACAGGAGGCCACATGAATTTTAGATTGTCCCCCCTAGGTACTTCTCTGCGTTTCAAGAAATTCCATCTAACCACTTCGGGTAGGTGAGGACAAGTATTTAATGATTTGACTTATAAGGTGGATTCCCCAAAACACAGGAATGAGGCTCATATTCTTGGATGCTACACACACACACACACACACACACACACACACACACAGTCTAATTCACAGTCCAATCTGGAAGGGGCTTAAAGAACCTCTTGTCTTTCAGAATGGAAAATCTGAGGCACAGAGCAGACCAGTGACTTACTCAACATTATGCAGAGAGCTTGTGGTCAAGTCACATGTTGAACCCAGACCTCCACCAGGATGGTGTCTTGGTGGAGGTGGAAGGAGGGAAATGGAGAATTATTAAAAGGTGGCCAGATCTGGCTCGGCACCTGTGGTTGAGTGGTTAGGGTGCCAGCCTTGAACCCAGCCTGGGCCTGCTAAACAACAATGACAACAACAATAGCAACAACAACAACAAAATAGCCGGGTGTTGTGTCAGGCACTTGTAGTCCCAGCTACTTGGGAGGCTGAGGCAAGAGAATTGCTTGAGCCCAAGAATTTGAGGTTGCTGTGAGCTGTGATGCCACAGCACTCTACCGAGGGTGACGTAGTGAGACCCTGTCTCAAAAAAAAAAAAAAGATTGCCAAATCTGGGCTAGAAATGAAAATAAAATAATACTATGAAAATAATAATACAGAAGCCATAGCTCTGTTGGAAATGGAGACCCTCAGGCCTGGCTGTAGATGGACAGAATCAGAATCTGTGTTTTTAACAAAACCCCTGGGTAAGTCAAGAACACATTAAAGTTTGAGAATCTGGCACAGCTCCTGTAGCTCAACTGCTAGGGTGCCAGCCATATACTCTGGAGCTGGCGGGTTTGAATCCAGCCCGGGCCTACCAAACAACAATGACAACTACAACCAAAAAATAGCTGGGCGTTGTGGTGGGCACCTGTAGTTCTAGCTACTTGGGAGGCTGAGGCAAGAGAATTGCTTGAGCCCAAGAGTTTGAGGTTACTGTGAGTTGTGATGCCATGTCACTCTAGCGAGGGTGACATAGTGAGACTCTTGTCTCAAAATAAATAAAAATAAAGTTTGAAAATCAATGTTCTAATCAGATGGTGAAGAACAATGCAAAAAGACATTCATAGCTTCAGGAGTGATAATGTTCTAGCTTGTAACATGGGGGGTGGGTTCATAGATGATGTTTATTTTGTGATTAAGCATCATAACTTCTTTATCAGGGTTTTGTTCAAATATGAACTCCTCAAGGAAGCTTGATACGGCCATCTTATTTAAGATTGCACCCCTGCCACCCACTCCATGCTCCTTTGCTTCTTTCCAACTTGATTTTTTCTGAAACACTTGTTATCATCCGATAGATGAAAATTTCAGTTTTCTATTTTGATATTGTCTCTCCCCCACCTTTTTTTTCAGACAGAGTCTTAAGCTGTCACCCTCAGTAGAGTGCTGTGGTGTCACAGCTCACAGCAACCTCCAACTCCAGGCCTTAAGGGATTCTCTTGCCTCAGCCTCGTAAGTAGCTGGGACTATAGGTGCCCGCCACAACGCCCGGCTGTTTTTTGGTTGTAGTTGTTATTGTTGTTTGGGGGGGTCTGGGCTGGATTTGAACCTGCCAACTCCGGTGTATGTGGCTGGCCTCTTAGCCACTTGAGCTACAAGTGCTGGGCCTGCCTCTCTTCCTTTATAAGGTGAGTTCTATGAAAGTAATAATTAGGTCTTAGTCCCTGGTGTATCCTCAACATCAGCGATCAGGCCTGGTAACTAGTGGCCCTCAAAAATGTTTTTGGAATGAATACATCATGCTGTGTATGGCATTATTATATAATAACATGGCTTTAAAAATTTTTTAAATACCTAACAATTACTGGGGGTTGCTATGCACTAAGCTCTTGGCTAAACACTTCATGTGCTGAAATATCTCACTGAATCTGTACAAATGCTCATTATACAGACCAGGAAAACAGAAGTCACTTCCTAGGACCTGGCAGAAGCAGGAAGTGAACTTGGCAGAGACAAGAGGCTGGAGTGATCCTGGAGGTAGACAAGAGACAAGAAGTAGCAGGACTGAGGTGAAGCCACAGAGGGGAGAATGGTCTCCTAAAGCAGTGATGCATTGTTTTTTACGAGCTTGGGCTGGCAGGGCAGGGGAGGGTTTATGTGGAGACTCTGAAGCTCCGCAAAGAAGGTGTATGGACTCCGGCAGTTGTCAGCACACAGGGCTGTCACGAGGCACTCAGGTTCCAATAATGCACTGAGAAGCACTAAGAAAGCAGCTCAGGGGCTTTCTAGACTCACCACCTCCAGTCCTGCCAGATCCAAAGGCCCAGAGAGGGCAACTACTCACCCAAGGACACACAGGCAAAAAGCCACTGAGTAGAGGCTTTGAAATCTGAGACTTCCTGAATCCCAGCACTGCACAGCCTCTCCCTTCTGTGAGGGGCTTGGATGGAGGGACCAGTGACTGCCTCATACGGCTCTGCACTTACTGCTGCTCCTGGTTTTCTCCAAATTACACTGGGCCTCAAGTAGGATCATTCCCTGACCATGCCACCCCACACCCTAACCACCCCTCTAAATAACCCATCTCCAAAATATATTCCAAATTCAGTCATTTTCCTTCTTGGTTCAGGTCACTCCTCTTCTTTTTTTTGATTGAGATATAAGTCACCCATTTAAAGTATACAATTTAGTGAATTTTACTGTAGTCACCAACATTTGCAATCATCACCACCATGTAATCCAAATTATTTTTATCACCCCCATAGAAACCCTATACCCATTCTCCATTCTCTCACTGGCCAGCCACCATTGTAAGCATCTGCTCTAATTAGATTAGATCTAATCTAATTTCTGTGTCTGTGGTGATGTCTATTCTGGACACTTCATGTAAATGGAACCATACGCTATGTGGTCTTTTTGTGTCTGGCTTCTTTCACTCAGCATCATGTCTTTTTTTTTGTTTGTATTGAGACAGAGTCTCACTTTGTTGCCCTGGGTAGAGTGCCAAGGCATCACCACTTACAGCAACCTGAAACTCTTGGGCTCAAGTGATTCTCTTGCCTCAGCCTCCGAGTAGCTGAGACTACAGGCACCCACCACAACACCTGGCTATTTTTAGAAACAGGGTGTCACTCTAGCTCAGGCTGGTCTCTAACCTGTGAGCTCAGGTAATCCACCCGGTATGACCTCCCAGAGTGCTGGGATTACAGGCGTGAGCCCCTGTACCTGGCCAGCATCGTCTTCAAGGTTCAACCGTATTGTAGCATGTGTCACTACTTCATTTTTTTTTTATGGCCTAAATCATTGCATTGTATGGACAGACCATATTCTGTTTATTTGCTCATTGGTTGCTTTACCTTTGGGATGATTTGTAGCAGTGCTGCTACACACTTTCATGTACAAGTTTTTGTGTGAACACCACTACTGCTGGCCTAGACAAGACCATGAACCTCCTCACTGGACTCCCACCTACAGTCCTTAATCCATAAGGGTCCGTCCTACTCACATCAGTCAGAGGAATCATTTGAAAATGAAGTCAGGTTATGTCATCCCCTGCTCTAAACCTCCAGGGGGGAATAAATGAGATGACTCATTCCTGTAATCTCAGCACTGTGGGAGACTGAGGTAGGAGGGTTGCTTGATGCCAGGAGTTTGAGACCAACCTGGGCAACATAGTGAAACCCCATTTCTATAAAACATAAAATTAGCTGGGTATGATGGTGTATACCTGTAGTTCCAGCCACTTGAGAGGTTCAGGCAGGAGGCCTGCTTGAGCCCAGGAATTTGAGACTGCAGTGAGCTATGATCAGGCCACTGCACTCCAGAGTAAGACCTTTTCTCTAAAAAACAAACAAGCAAATAAAAACTTCTAGTGGCTCCCTACTGCCCTGAGGATAACATTGAAGACCCAGAAGCCTCCACCCTGAAACCAGCCCCAGTTCTGCCCTCCTGGCTGCCTATCTGTTCCTCAGATGAGCTATAGTTCTTCCAACCACCCTGCATCTGCAAGAGCTGGCTCTGGGCTCGGAATGCTCTTCGTTTCATCCTCCAGGTCTCTGGAAAATCAGGTTTCAAGGAAGCCTTCTCTAATTTTCCCACTAGGAGGTACTGGATGTGGGACAATTGTTTAGAAGGGCAGAGTGAAGGAGTTGTCTTTTTTTGTCTTCGGAACTGGAGTACCGTGGTGTCATGTCATCATAGCTCACAGAAAACTCAAACTCCTGGCTCTACCAATCCTCCTATCTCAGCCTGTCAAGTAAATGGGACTGCAGGTGCATGACACCATGCCCAACTGATTTTTCTACTTTTTGTAGAGATGGGGGTCTTGCTTGTGCTCAAAATGCTGTTCTCAAAATGCTGGCCTCAAGTGATCCTCCTGAGTATCTAAGATTACAGGCATGAACCATGGTGCGGGTTTGTCTTAAAGCTGTATTTTGATGGCTATGGAAGATGTTATCAATGCCCTGCACAGATCCCTTTCCCCAGTGGATGTTTCCACATATTTTGAGGAATACAAAAGCATCACCCATCAGAAAAAAAAAAAAAAAGGCATAAACTTATATTTTACTACCCTTATCTGTACAAAAGTGGCTATCTCCATGGTGGGAATCTCAATGTCTGGAAGGGGTGGGAATGTAACTTTTCACTCTATAGACTTTTGTCCTTTAAATTTTGTACTGTGTTCACAGCTTATCTATTCAAAGAATATGTAGTCCTTAATACATTTTTGAATGAATGAGTGTGGCTTGAAAATGAAGTCCTGGGCGATGCCTGTGGCTCAGTGAATAGGCTCCATATACTAAGAGTGGTGGGTTCCAACCCAACCCCAGCCAAACTGCAACGAAAACATAACCAGGCGTTGTGGTGGGTGCCTGTAGTCCCAGCTACTCGGGAGGCTGAGGCAGGAGAATAGCCTAAGCCCAGGAGTTGGAGGTTGCTGTGAGCTGTGACGCCATGGCACTCTACCTAGGGTGATAAAGTGAGACTCTGTCTCTAAAAAAAGAGAAAGAAAACGAAAATGAAACCCTATTTATGGCATCTGTATAAGAACCACTGGTCAGGCTAGGTGCAGTAGCTTGTGCCTATAATTCTAGAATGAAGATTGCTTGAGTTCAGGAGTTGAAGAACAGCCTGAGGGAAAAAAGACTCCATTTCTACTAAAAATTGGGCTGGGTGCAATATCTTACACCTTTATTTTTATTTATTTATTTTTTTTGCAGTCTTTGGCCAGGGCTGGGTTTGAACCCACCACCTCTGGCACATGGGGCCAGTGCCCTACTCCTTGAGCCACAGGTGCTGTCTTATCTCACAGCTTTAATCCTAGCAGTCTGGGAGGCTGATGTGGGTACATTGATTGAGCTCAAGAGTTCAAGACCAACCTGAGTAATAGCAAGACCCCATTTCTATCAAAAATAGAAAAATTAGCTGGGTGTTGTGGCAAGTGCCTGTAGTCACAGCTACTCAGGGGCTGAGGCAAGATGATTACTTAAGACCCAGTGTTTGAGGTTGCTGCGAGCTACAATGCCTAGGCACTCCATGCAAGAAGACAAAAGGAAACACTGTCTCAGAAAAAAAAAGGGTGGCACCTGTAGCTCAAGCAGCTAAGGCCCCAGCCACATACACCAGAGCTGGCAGGTTTGAATCCAGCCTGGGCCTGCCAAACAATGGCAACTACAACCAAAAAATAGCTGGGTGTTGTGGCAGGTACCTATAGTCCTAACTACTTGGGAGGCTGAGGCAAGAGAATTGCTTAAGCCCAGGAGTTGGAGGTTGCTGTGAGCTGTGACACCATGGTACTCTACCCAGGGTGATAGCTTAAGGCTCTGTCTCAAAAAAAAAAAAAAAAAGAAAGAAAGAAAGAAAGAAAGAAAGAAACAAACAAACAAACAAAACAAAACAATCCAAAAAAGAAAAAGAAAAATTAGCTGGGCATTTGGCAGGTGCCTATAGTTCCAGCTCCTTGGGAGGATAAGGCAGGAGGATCACTTGAACCTAGGAATTTGAGGTTGCTGTCAGCTAGGCTGAGGCCACGGCACTCTAGCCTGGGTAACAGAGCAAGAGTCTGTCTTAAGAAAATAAAAATAAAAAAATAAAAAAGGAACCTCCGTCTGCTGGACTTGCTTACCCAGTTGGCTTCTTCCTTGCTTGATTTTATAGACTCTCATCAGGTCCTGCAGCTGAGGCCAGAGAAGTCAGACAAACCTCAAGGCACTTCTCAGTCATCAGCCAACCAGTTGGGAACCCTGTTGAGAGAATAGAAAGGGCATGGGCTTTATTTGGTCATAAGCATCTCTGAAGCTTAAACAACAACAACAAAAACCAAAACCAAACCATGCAAACCCTTTGACCCCAAAATTGCATTGCTAGGGATATTTCCTAAAGAGACAAGGAAGACTTATACGCAAAAATTTAGGAACCAGCGGGGGGTGGTGGCTCACGCCTATAATCCTAGTACTCTGGGAGACGCAGGCAGGTGGAGTACCTGAGCTCACAGGTTTGAGATCAGCCTGAGCCAGAGCCAGACCTTGTGTCTAAAAACAGCCAGGTGTTGTGGCAGGCGCCTGTAGTTCCAGCTACTTGGGAAGCTGAGGCCAGGGAATCGCTTAAGTCCAAGAGCTGGAGGTTGCTGTGAGCTGTGATGCACGACACTCAACCAAGGGCGACATAGTGAGAGTCTGTCTTCAAAAAAAAAGAAAATTAGCTACCAGAATATTCACTGAAGGATTGCTTATGACAGTGGGGAAGAAATGGAAACAACCCTCAGGAATAAAGGACTGGCTAAATGAATGTATAGAAAAACATTATATACATTTCTTAGGCAGCTTTTTTGTGTGTTTTTTTTTTTTTTTTTTGTAGAGACAGAGTCTCACTTTATGGCCTTCGGTAGAGTGCTGTGCTGTCACAGCTCACAGCAACCTCCAACTCCTGGGCTTAGGTGATTCTCTTGCCTCAGCCTCCCGAGTAGCTGGGACTATAAGGACCCACCAGAACTCCCCTCTATTTTGTTGTTGTTGTTGTTGTTGTTGTTGTTGTTGTTGTTGTTGTTGCAGTTTGGCTGGGACCTGGTTTGAACCCGCCACCCTCTGTATATGGGGCTGGCACCCTACCCACTGAACCACAGGCACCGCCCTCTTAGGCAGATTTTAAGAAGAAATAAAGGAGGAAAGAAAAGAGCAAATGAGAGGGATAACTAGGATCAGAGCTTGATTTAAATCTCTGTACTTCTTATGAGCAGTATGACCTCAATTTACTTAATTAACCTCTCTGAGCCTCTGTTTTCTCATTCTGTAAAATGGTATGCTATCAAGTACCTTGTGTTAATCAGGGCTGGCTCATTTATTACAATTATATTCTGGCTGAATATAATGAAGGTTTATTTCTCTTACAGTGTCTGATACAGGTATTCCTGGTCAAATAGATGTCCTGGGAAGCCTTGTTCCAACTGATGGACTCAGGGATTGGGTACTTTACATCATAAGTCTCTGCTATCTTAATCTCCTTTGTTCCCTTCCACAGGGACAGGATAGAGCATGAAAGATCAGACCAGATGCTTTATGGCCAGGCCTGGTGAAGGGGTACATAATTTCTGCCCATCACTGGCACAAGGCATGTGGTCCTGTTTAGATGTAAGGGGACTAGGACATGTAGCCTAGGCAGGGTCCCAAGAGAATAAATAGATTAGGATGAGGCCTTGGCTTTGTGTCCAGCACACACCTCATGGGGGCTCCTCTGAGTGAATGAAATACTTTAAATAAAGTGGCACATGGGTAGTGTTCAAATATGTCAGCTGCCTTTTCCTCCCTCCCTTCCCTTTATGACTGAGTCTAAGTGGGACCACCCTGACTTCAAAAATCCAGGTCCTGCTGATGTTTTGCGTATGTTGAATCAAGAGGTATATGCTTGCTGGAGGGCAGGGTGTCCATTTAAAGGCACCAGGAGAGGAGATTACCCTTTCTACCACATCATCCTCATCCCACCCAAATAACTCCTCCAAAAGGTGTAAATCATGTTATTCTACCTCGTTAAGGCTTCAATGGCTCCCCATTGCCTTAAGGATGAAGTCTTAACTTCTCACCACTGCAGGATCTGGCCCCAGCTTGTCTCTCCAGTTTCCTGCCTCACCATCCCCTTGTGGCTATCTGCATGATGCCTATACTTCTTCACTTTCTAGAACATGCCTAGCTCCTGCCTGGCCCTGGCTTTTCCACACTGTCCTCTACTCCACAACCTCTTTTGCTCACCTAGCACTTCCTCAGGGAAGTGTCCATTTCTGACCTCCAATCTAGACTGAGTTCCACTGCTTACCCTACATAACTCTCTCAGATTTTCCTACATGATCATGATCGAATTTTGCAATAACATCTATCTCTCCCAAAAGATGATAATCTTGGGAAGGCAGGAGTATGTATTTTGCTTTCCACTGTATGTGCCCCATTTATTTTCTTCAGCTGTGAAATAGGGATAACTATTATAGATTGAATGCTTGTGTCTCCCCAAAATTCATATGTTGACGCTCTGACTCCCTATCCATGGTATTTGGAAATGAGGTCTTTACAGAAACAAGGATAAATAAGGTTATAAGGGTGGAGGCCTGATCCAATAAGATTATGTACTGGGCTGTGCAGGGTGGCTCATGCCTGTAATCCTAGCACTCTGGGAAGCTGAGGCAGGTGGACTGCCTGAGCTTATGGGTTTAAGATCAGCCTGAGCCAGAGTGAGACCTCATCTCTAAAACTAGCGAAGCATTGTAGCAGATGCCTGTCGACACTCTGTCTCAAAAAAAAAAAAAAAAAGATTAGTGTCCTTAAAAGAAGAGTCATAGCTGGGCTTGGTAGCTCACACCTGTAATCCTGATGTTTGGGGAGGCTGAGGCAGGAGGATCACTGGAACCCAGGATTGAGACTAGCTTGGGCAACACAGTGAGACCCTGTCTCTAAAAACAATGTTTTTATTATTTTTTAATTTTAATTTTTTTTTTTTTTTTTTTGAGACAGAGCCTCAAGCTGTCACCCTGGGTAGAGTGCTATGGCATCACAGCTCACAGCAACCTCCAGCTCCAGGGCTTAAGCAATTCTCTTGCCTCAGCCTCCCAAGTAGCTGGGACTACAGGCACCCACCACAATGCCTGGCTATTTTTTGGTTGTAGTTGTCATTGCTGTTTGGGAGGCCCAGGCTGGATTCGAACCTGCCAACTCTGGTATATGTATGTGGCTGGTGCCTTAGCCGCTTGAGCTACAGGTGCTGAGCCTTAATTTTTTTTTTTTTTTTTTTTTTTTTAGACAGAGCCTCACTTTGTTGCCCTCAGTAGAGTCCTGTGGCGTTGTAGCTCATAGCAACCTCAAACTCTTGGGCTCAAGCGATTCTCTTGCCTCAGTCTCCGTAGTAGCAGGGACTACAGCCACCTGCCACAATGCCCAGCTATTTCTAGAGATGGGGTGTTACTTTAGCTCAGGCTGGTCTTAAACTCCTGAGCTCAGGCAATCCACCCACCTCAGCCTCCCAGAGTACTAGGATTACAGACATGAGCCACCATGCCTGGCCTCAAAAAAAAAAAATTTTTTTTTTGAGACAGATTCTTACTTTGTCACCCTTGGTAGAATGCCGTGGCCTCATAGCTAACAGCAATCTCAAACTCTTGGGCTCAAGTGATTCTCTTGCTTTAGCCTCCTAAGTAGCTGGGACTACATGTGCCTGCCACAACACCCAGCTATTTTTAGAGATGAGGTCTCGCTCTGGCTCAGGATGGTCTTGAACCTGTGAGCTCAGGCAATCCACTTGCCTCGGCCTCCCAAGTGCTGGGATTATGTGTGTGAGCCACCAAGCTGAGCTCAAAACATGTTTTTGTTTGTTTGTTTGAGACAGAGTCTCATAATGTCACCCTTGGTAAAGTGCTGTGGCATCTCAGCTCACAACAACCTCAAACTCTTGGGCTTAGGCAATTCTCTTGCCTCAGCCTCCCAAGAGGCTGGGACTACAGGCACCCACCACAATGCCTAGCTATTTTTTTGTTGCATTTGTTTAGTTAGGCCAGACCAGGTTCAAACCTGCCACCCTTGGTGTATGTAGCTGGCACTGTAACCACTGTGCTACAGGTGCTGAGACTCAAAACATGTTTTTGAAAAATTGGGTGGGTGTGGTGGTGCATGCCTGTAGTGCAAGCTACTTGGGAGGCTGTGGTGGGAGGATCACTTGAGCCAGGGAGTTTGAGGCTGCAGTGAGCTGTCATTGAGGCACTGCACTCCGGCTTAAGTGACAGCCTTTCGATCTTGGGCTTTATTTAGTCTCCACAACTATGAGAAATAAATCTTTCAGTCTATGGTTTTCACTATGGCAGCCCAAGCTGACAAAAACATAACAGAATGCACCACTGAATTATTGTGTTTTCTTTTTATAAAAAAGAGGACTAACTGTTAATACCTGGAAAATACTTAAAACTGTGCCTATCTTGTAGTTAGCCCTATTTGCTGTAAGACTGTCACATATCAGATGTGTTTGTGGAATTGAATAAGCAAATCCATTTTGCAAGTTTAGGGTCTTACATAACAGCTCTCTGCAAAGTGGATTTACTTATATTATTATCTCGGGATGCTTGGACACAGATGAATTTCTTAAAATGGGAATTTATAAAAACAAAAATATTAGCTTGAAAATGGGCAGGCGAGTGGGCGGCACCTGTGGCTCAGTGAGTAGGGCGCCTGTCCCTTATACTGAGGGTAGTGGGTTCGAACCTGGCCCCTGCCAAACTGCAACAAAAAATAGCCTGGTGTTGTGGTGGGCGCCTGTAGTCCCAGCTACTCTGGAGGCTGAGGCAAGAGAATCCCCTAACCCCAAGAGCTGGAGGTTGCTGTGAGCTGTGACATCACCACACTCTATCGAGGGTGACAAAGTGAGACTCTCTCTCTCTCTAAAAAAAAAAGACAAAGAAAATGGGCAGGCAAGTATTAAGTGTGTCACCCTTCAATGCTTTATTTTGTTCCTAGAATGTCCACCAGGGGGCTCCTTGAGATCTTTCTCCTTCTTCCCAAGACGTCACTGACCCCTGGATGTGACCACTTCTGGAAGGAAAAGAAATCTGTGTTTTCTTCGTGGGTTTTACTCCATGATAGTAAACCAAGCCAATACAGTCTAGGTGTGGCACAGTGGGGAAAAACTCAGGCCAGGGTGAGAAGTAGTAACTTTGGGTCTTTGTTTCTCTTGCCCTAGGCTGGATTCAAGGTGATTATCTCTGAGCCTCAGTTTTCTCATCAAGAAAATGGAAATAGGCTCGGTGACCATAGCTCAGTGAGTAGGGCACTGGCCACATACGCTGAGGGTGGCGGGTTCGAATCCAGCCGGGGCCTGCCAAAGAACAATGACAACTGCAACCAAAAAATAGCCAGGCGTTGTGGTTGGTGCCTGCAGTCCCAGCTACTCAGGAGGCTAAGGCAAGAGAATCACTTAAGCCCAAGAGTTTGAGGTTGCTGTGAGTTGTGACGCCACAGCACTCTACCAAAGGCAAGAAAGTGAGACTCTGTCTCAAAAGAAAAAAAAGGAAAGTAGAAACATTCCCATCTAGCGCAGAGTTATTGGGAGCACTGGATAAAAGCATTTTCTAAAATTTCTGCCGTTCCTATTATATCACGGAGTTGCACACACCCACTGTACATGCAGTATCTAGTCATGGGGAAAGTGAAGTGCCCTCACCCCTAGGCTTACCCGATTTGGCCCTCTGTGGCATTCAGAATTTGAATGCACTTAGGTTGGACATAAATTCCTCTTGTCATAGTCTCTGCCATTATTACCTACTGTACATGCATGTCTTGCTTTGCTCACTTTATTTCACCTGCTTGAACCTTCAAGTCTTCTGAGTTTGCAATTTCTGGTCTAAATAGAGAGTTTTCTTCTGTGCCAGTCAGATGCTGTCTAGAAGGCTGCTATTTTTTGAGCCAGTCACCAAGCTCTATGCACAATATATATAAACCAAATATAACCACAGCTTCTTGTTGCCTCGTCTCTGCATGGTGACTTATTTGGCAGAAAAATAAAATTGGAAGTAATTAAAATCTTTTCTCAGTCTCTCAAAAAATGCCAGAGTACATTTTTTGAAAAGAGCATTGTTGAGGTATAATTGACGTACAATATATTGCACACATTAAAAGCGTGCGATTCAATAAGTTCTGACATAAGTGTACACCTGAGAAACCATCACCACAATCAAAAATAATTCGTATTCTTATGTCTGCTAGAAGTTTCCTTGTGTCCCTTTGTCATCTTTTCCTCTGGCTTAGTCTATTCTCCCCCTATTCCTAAGTAAACACTGATCCACTTCTGTCACTGCAAATAAGTTTGCATTTTCTAGAGTTTTATGTAAATGAAATCATACTGTTTGTACTCATTTTTGTCTGGATTCTTTCACACAGCATAATTATTTTGAGATTAATCTATGTTTTGTACATTAATAGTTCATTCTGTTTTTGCTGCCAGGTAGTATTCAGTTATCTGGATAGACCACATTTTGTTTGTCCACTCACTGATTGATGGTCCTGTGGGTAGTTTCCCCATTTTTGGCTGTGACAGAGCTGCTACAAAATTGTGTATTAACTCTCTGGATGGACCTATGCTTTTCATTTCTCTTCGGTAAATATCTAGAAAGGGAATGGTTGGATCATATGATCATTGTATATTTAAATTTTTAAGAAACTGCAAACTACAGTAGAACAGCCAGAGCTGACCACCTCCCTACATCGACTAGCTCTGTAAGTTGACCTAAGTTTCACAGAACAGACACGCACCACATGTATGTGTCAATACAGTAGGCCTAGTTCCTTATGTTGACCTCCTCCACATGTTGACCAGCTTGTTACAGTCCCTTGGGTGGCCAGCTTACAGCGAGGGTATACTGTACTTTCTAAAGTGGTTGCACCAGTTTACATTTCTATTGTAACAGTAGTGTATAGCAGTTCCAGATGCCCCACAACCTCACCAGCTCTTGTTATGGTCCGTCTCTTTAATTTTAGCCATTCTAATAAGTATGGCTTTGTAGTAAGTACATTTTCTTTCTTTCTTTCTTTCTTTCTTCTTCTTTTTTTTTTTTTTTTTTTTTTTAAGACAAGTGTCTCTTATTAGTGCTAAAAACAGGTCTTATATTCAGTCAGGCTCATTTAATAATTAGTTCATCAATATCTGATAACATTGTTATTTCAACATATAACTTATTTAAATGCGTAGTTTGCTGTCCCAAAGATATCAGATTTATCTGTTATTTGTAAAGGATCCTCTTTTTAAGGTATTGTTAAAGTACTGTTAAATTGGCAGGTATTTTTGTCATAAAGCATGAAATAGTGGGGTAATAAATGATAATGACATGTAAAGACAAGTGTCTCATGTTGTTACCCTCAGTAGAGAGCTGTGGCATCTTAGCTCACAGCAACCTCAAACTCTTGGGTTTTAAGCAATTCTCTTGCCTCAGCCTCCCAAGTAGTTGGAACTACAGGCACCCACCACAACGCCCAGCTATTTTTATTTATTTATTTATTTATTGTTTGCAGTTTTTGCTGGGACTGGGTTTGAACCCGCCACCTCTGGCATATGGAGCCAGCGCCCTACTACTTTGAGCCACAGGAGCTGCCCCTGGAGTAAGTACTTTTTCAAGGCAGAGTAAAACAGGGCTTCTCTGACAATAGTCTTCACAGAGGAGGTGGTATACACAGGTCTCTGACTCTCTACCCACTGTCCAATAAAGTTTGGACATTCTGTCCAATAAGGGAGAGGTTTGGCGCTGAGTCAGCAAGAATCATCTTCCCTTAGAACAGTGGTTCTCAACCTTCCTAATGCCGCAACCCTTTCATACAGTTCCTCATGTTGTGGTGACCCCCTAACCATAACATAAATAATAATTAATAATAAATTAATAAAATAATAAATTAATAATTTTTCTTTTTTTGCAGTTTTTGGCTGAGGCTGGGTTTGAACCCACCACTTCCAGCATATGGGGCTGGTGCCCTACTCCTTTGAGCCACAGGCACCGCCCTAAATTAGTAATGTTATGGTTGGAGGGTCACCACAACATGAGGAACTGTATTAAAAGGTTGCAGTGTTAGGAAGGTTGAGAACCACTGCCTTAGAAGGTGGAGAAGGAAAGAGAATAAATAATCACACAGGTAACAATAAATTAGTTCATCTAATCCTCAAATTAACCCTAAGATTCTTTTTTTTTTGAGACAGAGTCTCAAGCTGTTACCCTAAGTAGAGTGCTGTCGCATCACAGCTCACAGCAACCTCCAACTTTTGGGCTTAAGTGATTCTCTTGCCTCAGCATCCCAAGTAGCTGGGACTACAGGTGCCTGTCTGCCTATTTTTTATTTTATTTATTTATTTATTTATTTATTTATTTATTTATTTATTTTTTACTTGGGAATATGTAGTCTTTTTTTTTTTTTTTAAATTAAATCATAGCTGTGTACATTAATGGGATCATGGGGCACCATACACTGGTTTTATAGACCGTTAGACACATTTTCATCACACTGGTTAACATACTCTTCCTGGCATTTTCTTAGTTATTGTGTT
>CAUYPK010008731.1:0-12613 GCA_963574355.1 Loris lydekkerianus | reverse complement strand
CTTGCTGGCTCTCTGTATCCTCAAAGGGATGATCGTAGGCAGGTCCCACCGGCCAGAGATGTCTGGAGTCTTGTCTCCCCAGATTCGCCAAGCCCAGTTACAGGGAAGCTGTTACTCAGCCGCCATCTTTAATCCACCCTCTATAAACATTTTTAAAATTGTGTAAATTTAACCCTTACACAATCTGGGGGTTAGGGATACTGACCTGCTAACCTCCTCATGCAGTATAACTTTTGACCCCTCCCAAATTTAACTGATAACCTACTGGTAACATAGTCTGTTAATATATACTTTGGATGTCATGGGTATCATCCATTATATTCTTACAATAAAATATGCTACAGAAAATGAAATATTATTAAGAAAATTATAAGAAAGAGAAAATATGTTTACTATTCATTCAGTGAAGTAGATCAATATAAAGGTCTTCATCTTTGTTATCTTCAGATTGAGTAGACCGAGGAGGAGGAAGACTAAGTGGTGGGAGAGGAGAGACTGATGTCAGGGGTGGCAGAGGAAGAAGAAAATCCACACGGAAGTGGACCCATCGAGTTCAAACCCATGTTGTTCAAGGGTCAACTGTATGCAATGTTACACCACCATCAATTTTTTTTAAATGTAATAGATTGTACTAGAATAGACAATATCAAAGTGTGGTTAACTATGGACTGTGAAGCCAGACCTGTTGAATTTGAATCTCCCTATCGTGACCACTTACAAGCCATTGTGGCCTTGTGCAAATTGCCTAACTTCTTTTCGCCTGAGTTCTTCACTCCTAAATAATAATAAATACTTCAGACAGTTATTGTGAAGATTAAATGAGTTGATACTTGGAAAGCATATGAAACAATGCCTAGCTGATGATTAGTCCTTTGTAATATTTTGCTGTAATTAACAGAAAATAACATTTTGTGAACTGAATCACAAGGTATGATGTTTATTGAGAGTCTTTGTATCGGCAATTGTGACAATCACACCACAGAACAAACAATCACAAAAATATCAGAAGCATGCATCTGAGGCGTTTATTTCTCATGAGTTTTGGAGTGGCCGGAGCAGCTCTGCTGATCTTATCTGAGCTCACTCATTGGTGGTCAGCTGGTTATTGGCTCATCTAGGCTGGGCTCCACTGGATGGCTCTGCTTCAAGCTTCAGGTCTGGCTAAGACTGACTTCTCATCACTGGGCTCAGGTCTGTTCCACCCATGTTCCGTTTGGTGCCAGGGTAAAGGGCAGCAGCTTCCTAAGGAAAGCTCTTCTCATCTCAATGTTGAAGGCACGAAAGGGCAAGCTGCACCCCCTGAGCACTTGTGAAGCCTCTGCTTGCCATCTGTCTGCTAATGTCCCACTGTGGATGACAAGGTGCAGAGAAGGCCACTTCTGAGGTCCCATTGGTCAAAGCCAGTCACATGCTTGAGCCCAATTAGGTAGAGAATGATAGTCTAATAGAGCCAGTCAAAAGAGTTTCAGAAGCACTGCTCTAAAGTGGGAGAGGGCTGGCCGGGCATAGTGGCTCAAGTCTATAATCCTAGCACCCTGGGAGGCTGAGGAAGGTGGATTGTCTGTATCAGGAGTTCAAGACAAGCCTGCACAACAGCTAGACCCCCATCTCTACTAAAAATAGAAAAACTAGCCAGGCATGGTGGTGGGTGCCTGTAGTCCCAACTACTCTAGAGGCTGAGACAAGAGTATCACTTGAACCCAAGAGTTTGAGATTGCTGTGAGCTAGGTCACCAAGACCCTCTAGCCTGAGCAACAGAGTGAAACTCTGTCTCAAATAAATAAATAAATAAATAAATAAAAGGCTGGCTGCTGTGGTTCATGCCTATAACCCGAGCACTCTAGGAGGCTGAGGCAGGTGAATTGCCTAAACTCAGGAGTTCGAGACCAGCCTGAGCAAGAGTGAGACTCTGTCTCTGAAAAAAAAACTAGCCGGGCATTATGGTGGGCACCTGTAATCCCCAACTACTTGGGAGGCTGAGGCAAGAGGATTGCTTGAGCCCAAGAGTTTGAGGTTGCTGTGAGCTATGACGCCACAGCATTCTACCGAGGGTGACAAAGTGAGACTTTATCTCAATTAAAAAGATAAACAAAGTAGGAAAGGGAAAACTACTGTCTGTGGGACAAATCTGACCCACCATTTTTTTAATATAAAATTTATTTTGTAATGGCTTATTATGTGACCCAATGACAGAATTAAGCAATTGCAACAGAGACCATATAACCTACATAGCCTAAAATATTTACCATTCAGTGCTTTACCTGAAAAGTCTGGCTACTCTTAAGAATGAAAAGTTTAAGAATAGATAAGAATTCAGCATCAAATAAATCAAATAATCAGTGAGCTCCTTCTGTGTGCCAGACACTGGTGAATGCTGCTCATGACAATTTGAGTTGATGTGATGCTCTATTCCCATCACTGCAGAGAAGAGAGGGCCTCCAACAGTCACATGTGTGACGAGAGGGAGCCCATTCCTGGTCTAGCACTTGGGTCTACGACACAGCCTGGTCATTGCTGATTTCCCTATTCCTGTCCCACAAGGGTTTCAATATTGTGAGCTTTGGTTAAAAAATATATTGTCTTTGGAATAATGATCCTCATGGGTTTCCAAAAACTTAAAAAATTATACAATCATCCAAATAAAATAAGATTTTTGAAATTTTATTGAACCACTGCCTCATCTTCTGAAACTACAATCTTAGGTCAAAAGCCAGTATGATCTAAGTGGAGCTGCTAAGGTTTAGGGGTGTGGGATGGGGAGTGGATGTAGGCTCAGGGTCTCCCCCACTGAGTGCCCCCCTCCACACTACACCCACAGTCCCCCCAGAAGCCCGAGGAGCAACCAGAAGACACCAGGGCTCCTTGGAAATTAATTTTGCCTTTTGAGTTTTCTAATGGCCCAGGAGAAAATATTGGCATACATGAAAGATTCCTTTGGGGCCGCTTATTTTTTCCTTTTTGAGACAGGAGTCTCATTCTGTCTCCCAGGCTAGAGTGCACCTGTTGTCAACTCAGCTCACAGCAACCTCAAACTCCTAGGCTCAAGTATCCTCCTGCCTCAGCCTCCTGAGTACCTGGGACTACAGGCGCTTGTTGCAACACCTGGCTAGTTTTTCTATTTTTAGTGGAGACAGGGTCTGGCTCTTGCAACACCTGGCTAGTTTTTCTATTTTTAGTGGAGACAGGGTCTGGCTCTTGCTCAGGCTGGTCTTAACTCCTGACCTCAAGTGATCATCTCACTCTGGCCTCCCAGAGTGCTAGGATTATAGGTGTGAACCACCACACCCAGCCACGGACCACTTTTTTTTTTTTAAAAGCAACATTTAATTTATTGGAGTAAAAGATTTAGAATGCTAGTTCTTCCTTTAAGTCACTTTTTCAAATCTTGTGCTATTTATGTTAGAAAATCTTAATAATCTGTGTTATGGGAGGCTTTGCTTAGGGGTTGGTTCCACTCAGACTTAGTTAAACAACTTTAAAAGGTTTTAACTGTACTTATAGATTTAATATATTTGATTTGCTTTCCAATGACAGCTAACACTACAGCCCCTACCATACACAGACATTGCCCCAAACAATTTATATCAACTTTAATTCTCACGGTTATATGATTATCATTCCTGATTCATATACAGAGAAACTGAGGTACACAGAGTAATTTTCATGGGTGATAGAGCTAATAATATCTGCACTACTTTTTAAAGCCATAAAGTTTGGTCCTGGGGACCAGGGTTGGCGCCTTCCTATGTTAAAAAGCTGACTACAAGTTAACTAACTAAAAAGAAAAATCCTGACTACTTCAGTCATTCCTGTAAAGCTAATAAGATTAAACATAAATGTAATATAATGGTTCAAAATTATTGTATATATTCCATAACTGATTATAAATTTAATTTTCTTACAAAAGTTAATCTTAACATAGTAAATTTTTTCCTAATATATTAAATTCTTTTTTTAAAATATATTAAATTCGTTGAAACATTACAAGTGCTTAAAAGTATCAAATGCACAAAAAAATTATTTCCCAAATCAGCATATTTTAAAACCACTAACACTATGAATTTGATTTCCCTTGTTATCTCCATATTTAATTCTAAATCTTCCCAGGTTGAAGACATGTCACAGCTGAGGAAGTCATCGTGTCCTCCTGGGCAGTCAGAGAGCGTGGGGGGGAAGCTGTTCAACTGAAAATTAACCATCCAGTCTGACCAAGTGGAGGTCATGTCAACCTTGACAAGAGTAAGTTTTGATGGTTTGATGAAATGCAAGTAATAAAAACTCAGGGAAAGAGCTGGGTGTGGTGGCTCACGCCTATAATCCTAGCACTCTAGGAGGCCAAGCTCAAGAGTATGAGACAGCCTGAGCAAGAGCGAGACTCCATCTCTACTAAATAGGAAAAACTAGCCAGGCTTTGTAGTGGGCACCAGTATTCCCAGCTAGTAGGGAGGCAAGAGGATCTCTTGAGCCCAAGAGTTTGAGGTTGCTGTGAGCTATGATGATGCCATGGCACCCTCCCTGGGGTGACAGAGTGAGACTCTGTCTCAAAAAAAAAAAAAAAAAAATTCAGGTTAAGGATGAGAAGGCAACTCTTTAAAAGGAGCTGGGAAGTGTGGGTCCAGGAAGACTTTTCTTAGAGAATGTGATAAATAACTTGATAGACAGTCTCCCAGTGGAGAGGATGGGAGAGGATGAATTCAGGAGAGAAGGTAAGTGACCTTCCAGAGCAGGCAGAGGGGGTGGGATCTACTCCCCAAGGGCAAGGGGAGGAGTTGGCCTTGGGTGAGTGCAGCAAGGGTGAGATCACAGTGACTACAGGGACAGCAGAGCAGGACCTCGGTGGGTAGGGAGCTGGATGAGGGGGAAGTGGGTGGAAGCATCCTCTGATTGCTTCTGGTTTCCTGGGGACTAGGAGGTGAGGTTATCAGTGCAGCATATCAGAGGTTTGAGGAGAGCGGAAGGCGTGAGGTGGCCCTTCAGTGGAAAGAGGGGAGGGCAGTAGGATCAGGGAAATTCATAGGATTACCCAGTAGCCCGAGGGCCATCAGCAAGTGGAAGAGAGTTTGAAGCCTCAGACTGGATGAGAACACTAGGGAGTGAGTGCAGACAAAGGGAAGGACAGGGTTGAGTATCTGCCTGGCAGCCGAAACTATCAGATCTGTGTGGGGCATTATTTCATTATTCAACCCAGCTAACCACAGAGATGAGAGAGAATCCCCACTTCTCCAAAGTGAGTTAATAATTAACTAAATTCTTCCCAGGAGGATCACGTACAATGTTTTACCTAAATGCTTCATTGATACATTTTTCCCAGCCCAAGTTGATGTCCGGTGGCTGTTCTCTTACAAGAGTATTACCTACGTTTCCTGAAAATCAAAGCTAGGAGAGCCTTCAACTGCTGCGGTCAGTTAGGGCTGCGGAGCCAAACACAGAGGTCGTCACTCTCGCCCACAGACTTCCAGAAACAGTGAACACAGTAGGTTTCACTAGAAACTGGACAAGCTGTGGCTTTTGGTAGTAAATTTTTGGTTGACTAAATATTGTTAGGACAGTATACTAGAATGTTAACATCTCCGTAGGAGAGAGAGTTCAAAATAGGGACTGTTTGCTTGTAAAAATTCCGGTTTTCTCTCTGATACTAAATGCTTCTCAGAGCAGCTGAGATCACTCTTTTGGGTCAATCATCCTGTCCCATTCCTATCCTAGCCACACAGGTGCTGACTCAGTTTACCTTCTTTCATGATCAGAGATCTCAGTGTAGTCCAGGGCTTCTCAATCTCAGCCCCAGTGACCCTGGGCTGTCCTGTCCTGTGCACTGTGGAGTTTAGTAGCAATCCTGGCCTCTACCCACTCGGGGGCAGGAGCATCTCTCCTCCCATCCAGGTTTGACAATCAAAAATGTCTTCTGACATTGCCAATGTCCCCAGAGGGGCAAATTTGACCCTAGCGAAGAATCAGTGTTCTACTAAGATTGGGAAGACAGGTACCCAAATTCCAGCTTCATATGGAATCTCCCATGGTAACCTGACTATAAATTAAGTCTCTGGTAGAGCAGGGCAGGATCTGGCAGTCTCAGAGGTGAGAAATTAGACACTTTGCCTTCTGCACAGAATGTGCAATTAGCTGGCTAATCTCACTTGAAAAAAGAAAAAAAGAACTTGTCACATTTCTAACCTCATCAATTGCTGTGAAGATTCACAGAAGCTGGTAATTAGTTACCAGCTACATGAAAGATACAATGCATAGAATTTTAGAATTGGGAACATGCAGAGAAGGAAGGAAGGAAGAAAAGAAAGACAGAAGAAAGGAGGGAAGTGGGGGAGGGAAAGAAGAGACATAGAACCCAAACACAAAATTAGAATTCACTTATACCAAGTCTTAATCTAGGATAGCACAGCAATGTCTGCATTCAACTCCGAGTCCCACCCCGTTCTCCATTGCCTAAAGGATAAAAAGTTCAAACATGTCAGCCTGGCAACCCGGCCCCTAAACAATCCAGCCCCCACAGACGTGCTCCTGCTGCTAATCCTTACATGGATGCCTCACTCTGTTCCAACTGGTCCACTTACACGTGCACAGAGACACCTCACTCCTCGCTACTCCTGGGCCTTTCCACGTGCACTGCTCATGCAGCCTCTCACATGCTTAACCATCAAGGCCCTCATCAATCCCCACCTCATGCCTCTGCCCACTCACTCCAGCACACCCAGGAGCTGCAGCAGAGAACAGCTCGCAGCTCAGACCAGGCACCATTCTGGGCAGGCTTTGCTTTGGATGTTGAAGAGGATTTCCTAGTGCCAGAGCTGAGTTCTGTGCTACCCCTGCCACCCCCGTGAAGCAGAAGGGGATCCACTGGGGCCAGCCAGTGCTTGTCCTTGTAACATTGACCTTTGGTTCCATGAGCAGAATTGCAAAGATTAGAGAGGGGGGTGGAAAGGGGTGTCTGTGACTCAGCTGGGGGTGGGGCGGGAGGACAGGCCTGGGGTACGGGGAACAGAGCTGCCCTCGAGGGGCAGAGCTTGAGGAAGGGTTTGTCCTCCTACCATGACCTTCAGGGTTGGCGAGAAAGCAGATTTTTGCAGCTCCAGCTCAGGACTTCCTGAAGGCAAGGCTCCTTCTGCTGTTCCTTTGCCTTCCTCCAGCACACGCTTGGCCAGGATGCTCACACACCCAGACATGGGAGGCTCCTCGCTTGCAGCACCTGAGACTCTGCCAGTGACTCTGTCCCTAGATTAGAGACTCCAAAAATGAGGCCTTGATTCATACTCTGAGCCTTTGACTTCACAGTAACTCCGTTCCCCTGATTCAAAATCAAGCTCTCTCCAAAGAGCTAGGCCAAGACCATGTGAAGGTCTCCAGTTTCTGGCTTCAGGAGCAGAATTCATTTTGAATCTCAAGTTACTATTTTGAATACAGAATCAGCTCTCTGTTACTTCCTTTTCCTCTCTCTTCATTTCCGGTTACCTCTTCTCTCTGTCTCCTTAGAGTCTGCTCAGTTATCAAACAACGGCACAGCTACTTTAGGAATGTGGTTGGGTGAAGCAGCAGAATGCGCCCCAAGCCTGGATGCTCTGGGTGACCAGCTGCAGCCAGGTCCCAGGCTATCCCAAACTGAGCACCAGAACCCATTAGGGCAATTGTGTTTCTCTTAGGAAGAAGTTTTGCCTATTGGGGTGTCTGTCACGTAAGCCAGTCTCGTCCCATTCTCTCACTCTGGAAGAACAGAGTAAGAAACATTCTCCCTAACACTGTGGAGGTTGAAGTAATTGGGAAAACAACTGTTCTCTTAGGAACCCAGTCCCTGACTACACTCATCCTCTCTGCTTTCCCTCCCAGGCTGTCTCCCCAGCCTTCCCCAGACCCAACCGGAGTGGTTTTAGAAAGCAGAATAGCAAGTGGCTGAGAAAGGAGGCTTTGGGTTTAGACAATCCTGCCTTGAGCTCCTGACATCATCGTCACTAGTTACTCAGTTTCCCCATCTGTAAAATGGAGACAGGTTCACCTGGAGGGGCACCTGGAACAACGGATGTGATGCGTAAAGAGAACTTCTTATTTATCAAAATGCCTCTTAGGAAGGTAGAGCTGTCCTTGTTGAGAAAATATTTTGCTGAGTTCAAGTAGAAACTGAGATCCTTATGGCCGGAGGTGGGCGGGTCGCTCCCAGCAACACAAAGGGAGGATTTTGTTTGTAGCTCCAGGGAGGAAGTGGGGGGGGGGGGGGCAGGAGAGGGTGGAAACCAGTTCTCCAGAAGTGACCCCTGCCCATGGCAACCCCCTACCGCCACCAAACTCTTGGGGGGGCCAGGAGAGGGCGGAAACCAGTGCTCCAGAAGTGACCCCTGCCGGCACAACCCCCTCCCGCCACCAAACTCTTGAGTCAGGTTTACCAATTCATGGGACACATCAAGTAAGTAATAAGGAAAGCAGAGCCAGGCCGAGTTCTGTCTCCTGGGGGTTGGGGGGAGCAAACCTGTGATAGCATTTCAGGATGAGAGAGGCTGAAGGCGAAGGACAGCCCAGGATGAAAGTCACAGGGACCGTCCTGAGAAGGGTGTCGGGCCACCTGGTGCCCTACCTGGCAACCTGGTAAAGCAGGGAAGAAGTTGTAGCTCAGTATAATTATTCCATTTCATGCTTTCCTGGGTCTTTCGTTTAGTCTCAGTTGAGATGTTGCTGTCTCCAGGAAGCCTTCTCCGATTTTCCAAACATGGGTTAGAACCATAAATTCTGAGTCCCTCCCATGCGTTCTCCCTATAAGAGTTGTCACCTGAGTTATAATGACTTACTTGGGTGTCTGGTTTCCTACAAGAGTCTATGTTCTGGGGGGTGGGGGAGGGGGTTAAAAGCTAAATCTTTTATACCATTGAGTCCCTCAACCTGGCAAAGTGCCTTGCACATCATAGGTTTTTAATAAAATACGTGTTCAGCAAATGATGGTGTAATAGAAAAAGCATGGTCTTTGGCATTCTTTAAAACCTGGGTTCAGCTTCTGACTCTGCTATGTAAAAGCTGTGCAACTCTGGGCATGTGCTTAACCTCTCTGAGCCTCTCTTGTCATGTCTTGAACAAGTGTAAGGTGCAGGGTCAGTGCAGGAATCCAGTGGGAGGAAGTGTAGGAAGTGGTGCCTGGCCACAGTGCTCAGCAGACACTGGGTCCTTAAATCCATCTGTTATACTTAACACATCTCAAGTCAAAGCCCTCGGCACTTTATAAACTTCCTACTTGTCTCCCTACTTCACACGGTGTCTCAGATTTATTAAGGTCTTTCTTTGTACCAGGTACTATCCTAAAGTAGGAGTCAGCTGACCACAGCCTGTGAACCAAGTCTAGCCCAGCACCTGCTGTGTGTCTGCTACCCAAGAGGTAAGAAAGGTTTTTACATTTTTAAATGGTTGGGGAAAAAAAATAAAAGGACTTTTTCATGGCACACAAAAGTTATTTGCAATTCTAATTTCAGTGCCTGTAAGGAAAGTTGTGTTGGTGTGCAGCCACATTCATGCCTTGTCCTACTGTCTATGGCTGCTGGTCTTGGCCTCTTTGGGGCTGCTGTAACAGAACACCAGAGACTGGGTACCGTATGAAAAACCGAAATTAGGTCTCACAGTTGTGAGACGCTGAGAAGTCCAAGGTCAAGGCCCCGGCACATTCAGTGTCTGGTGAAGGCTTTCTGGTTCATGGATGGCACCTCCTCACTGCGTCCTCACATGGTGAGAGAGGCTTGATAGCTTTTTCAGGACCATGAGTGCTCCACGCTCATAACCTAATCACTCCTCAATGCCCCACCCCCCAAGACCCTTAGCAGGGTCAGGATTCTATAGTGACAGAGACCATATGGTCCACAGAGCCAAAAAATATTTACCATCTGGTTCTTAATTTAAAAAGTTTATGAACCCCCATTCTACGCATTGCCTATAGCCAATGATTATCCAGTCCTCATGGTGCCCTTATGACGGTTATGATGGCACTGCCATTACTACCCTCATTCTGCAGTCAAGGAGCCCCAGGTGGGAAGAGGTTAAAGTGCCATAGCCAAGGCCACACAGCTGGTAGGCAGTGGAGTAGGAGGTGAGCCAACAGGGGACAGGGGCCAGCCGTAGATAGCCCCATATGTTGTGCTACAGAGTCTGGCCTTGGAGGGTCTTAATCAGGGGAGTGACTAATAAAGTGAAGCCCTAAGGTGACCACTAGGGTCACTGACTTGCAGGAGAGAGGGAGGCAACACAGAGGAGGGAGGGACTCAGAATCTGAATTTTGGAGCAAAGTGTCTTGGTTTTGATGGCTGCCAGCCTCTTATCTGTGTGACCTTGGGCAAAGGACTTAGTTTCAGCCCTACAAAGAGGGTGATAATAAAATGAAAATAGCCTTACAGAAACTTTTGTATTATTAGTCTGCCTTTGAGGCGCAGGGAGGCCCTCAGGAAGGGTTCGCTGTGGTTATGCTCCTCTCTGTTCCAGGCGCCATTCCAGGCAACCAGGATACAAAGAAGAAGAAAGACAAATAAACCAGACCTGTGCCTACCCCCAAAGAGCACTTGGCCCACTGAGGGGGACAGAAGAGTACAACAGTCCCCAGGGACCCGTGTGACCAGAGCTGTGCTGGGCTATGACAGGGGCAGACAGAGGAAGCACCTTGCTCCCATTCTCCCTTCCATGGCTCAGGCCTTGCTCCTTCTGAACGCACCAGGCATCCTGTTGGGTCTGCCCCAGGCCCTGGAGCTGCCTGAATGGAGAATAATATCGACACAGGCATTTTTCCAGCGCACTGGCATGAGGTTGTGTCTAGAAGACTATTTAGCACAAATCAACCAAGGTGCAAGGTCCCTGTGAGAACCTGGGCAGGGGAATAGCTTGGCACTTCCACTTGCCAAACAGCAAAACAACAAATTCACAGCACGGGAGATTGATGCCAAAATAAACCTATCAGATTCCAGCCTGGAAACTTGTGTTTGTCTTACTAAGGTGCCCTTGACGTACAGCAAGAATCCAGAGCGATTAAGAATTTTATCATGAGGCTGGATTATAGTGGCTCACACCTGTAATCCCAGAACTTTGGGATGCCCAAGTGGGAGGATTCTTTGAGCCCAGATGTTTGAGGCTAGCCTGGGCAATATAGTGAGATCCCAGCTGAACACAAAAAGTTTTAAAAAATAAAAAAAAAAAATTATTTTTCATGATACATGCATCTACTACTTCCTTAGGTATTTTTCTTACTTCCATTTATTAGTTTTTGATTTGTCATTTATAGTGTGCATTTCTGTAAGTATATGTAGTTCTGTGGAAAAACCAGAGGGACACTCAGTGGCATTCAACTGGGGTGGTTGTGGGGTTATTTGGCAGTGGAGGGAAAACACAGAAGCTATTTGTTAGTAACCTAAATTCCCCCCCAGATCCTCGTGCCCACCCTTCCTCCTTGGGTACAGTATCTTAAGCATGTGAATATTTCAAAAGCTCCCTAAATAATTCTGGTACATCCTCCCCTCTTCCACCTCCTATGTCTGATTTATAATCATTTATATAAACCAGATGTTAACAGTCATCTGGTATTAGGATTATAATTATTTTTAAATTTTTCTTGTTTTCTAATGCTTTTCTGATGTGATTAAAGTTCCACCAAGAACACGTAAACCAGTGTCATAGTTAAGAATGTTGGTTCTGGAACCAAACCAACTGAGTTTAAACCTAATAATGGCAGGTCACTGTGCCTCAGTGATGTCATCTGTAAGAGGAGAAAAATCATATTAGCAGCTATCTTGTTGGGATGTTATAAGAAATAAATGAATTAGTACGTATAAGGGCTTAAAACAGTGCCTGGTGCCTGTGGTATTCAATATGAGCTACTCATCCTTAACACATTGTTTTAATTGTAAGACATTTTGAATATTATTAAAGGATAAGAAAAAATTAGCAATACTTGTTTGAATTCTAAGAAATCTTGAACATTAAAAAAATGACAACAATGGATAAAAAAATGAATCACGATCTTGGCACATTTTTGAATCTTTTTTTTTTTTTTTTTCTATTTTTGAGATAGAGTCTCACTCCTTCACTCTGGGTAGAGTGTCATAGTGTAATAACTCACAGCAACCTCAAACTCTTGAGCTCAAGAGATCCTCCTGCCTCAGCCTTCTGAGTAGCTAGGACTACAGGCACCCACCACAATGCCTTGCTAGTTTTTCTGTTTTTAGTAGAGATAGAATCTCACTCTTGCTCAGGCTGGTCTTGAACTCCTGAGCTCATACGATCCACCTGCCTCCCAGAGTGCTCTGATTATAGACATCAGCCACCATGCCCGACCTATATTTTGGGATCTTCTGTGAGCCAGGTGGCAAGCCCAGGCCCCCCTCTCCCTTGTCTATAAACTGGGAAAGCAATAGGCTCCATCTGATTCTGTTGGGAGGATCAGGTAGCAGGGGGAATAAAGAGAGATATGAGAGGCTCTGAAAACATGAAGTGAAATTTAAAAGTGAAGAATGCTTTTTACTATTAGGAAGAGGATTAGGCAGCAGTAAAGAAAACAAAAAGCCACACCGGCTACCGGCCTCAGAGGCTGGTGGCAACAGGAAGGGATAGCTGGGCTTCCCCTTCCGTCTCTCTGGTTCCCGCCCAGAAACTCCAC
>CAUYPK010008730.1:0-42107 GCA_963574355.1 Loris lydekkerianus | reverse complement strand
ATCGAACACATGCAGCCACTTCCCAGTTTTCCACTGTTTTTGTCCTCCTCCTGGGGTCCAGAAGTCCCTTGCTGGCTCCCTGTATCCTCAAAGGGATGATCATAGGCAGATCCCACCGGCCAGAGATGTCTGGAGTCTTGTCTCCCCAGATTTCCCGTGCCCAGTTGCAGGGAAGCTGTTACTCAGCCGCCATCTTTAATCCCGGGGGAGTTGTCACCAGTAAACCATATATTGCATTCTAAAAGAAAATACATTTTATTTGTATTTTCTTTATATTTTAGGACAGATCGTTGGTTTTAAAAAGGGTGGTTACAAGACTTACTCCCTCAATCTATAGCAGTCCCTGTATATTTAAAGATGCTGAACAAGATGAAACTGACATGGTAGAGAGGTCTCTGACTCATGGAGGGAGGAATTTACTCTTAAAAAAACAAACAAACTGTGTGAAACTCTAAATAGGAAGTAAACATATGATGAAGTCTATCTTCTCTTTGGCTTTAGGGATGAAAACAACTTACTTTTTGGTGTCTTATGCAACAAAATAGTTTCTAGTAATATTATGGTGCCAGTTAAGTTGTGGCATCATTTTAAGTTCAATCATTTAGAAATAAAGAAAAGGGAACTATGGTGGCGCCTGTGGCTCAGTGAGTAGGGCAATGGCCCCATGTACCAAGGGTGGTGGGTTTGAACCTGGCCCTGGCCAAACTGTAACAAAAAATAGCAGAGTGTTGTGGCGGGCCTGTAGTCCCAGCTACTCGGGAAGCTGAGGCAAGAGATTATTGCCTAAGCCCAAGAGCTGGAGGTTGCTGTGGGCTGTGACGCCACAGCACTCTACTGAGGGCGAAGAAAAGGAACTGAACATTTTAAATAAAAACAAAGTCATGAGCTCTTTAAAAGTCCAAATATTTTAGTGCCTTTTAAAATCATAAATGAAAAATGCACTGAAGTATATTATAGGGTAAGTCACATTGCCCGGATAAGGCACACGTAATAGCTAAGAGACCAATAAAGCTTCATGTACTTGGCATTGCCGAATGCCTGCTGGATGAAGAGTTAGCAAAAGAAATCACAGCACTGTTACTGATGATAGAGTTTCTTACATGACAGCTAAATCTATTAAATTTCCTGCTTTCCAGTCCCATACCCCATCCATGAACAGTATTTTAAGATTTTTCCAAAACCATATCCTTATTGTAGGGGGAAAAAAAAAAGGAATTAGAAAAACACACAAGATTCATAACTTAAAATCTTCAAGAATTGAAGGTGTATGACCAGATAATTAAGCTGGGCACTTCCTTCACCCATTTTACTGGTTTTTACAGAATGTATTGAAGCTACAATCTTACCTGCTCAGAGACAACCCCTGCTAATGTTTTCTTGTGTGTTTTTCTAAACCCTTTTCTATGCATATTTGTGGATGTGGATATAAAACAAATAAGATATGCTATTTTGTAAACCACTTAAATTGGAAAATTGGAGTGCATTTTTCCCCCAACAGATACAATTCTGTAACATTTGAAATGAACATATAATATTCTGTTGTATGATTAATGCCTTTTTTTTCTTCCCTTCACTGGTAATGATACGGGATTTATTGTAGAGTTTTGACCTCATGCAATTGTGGGAACTCACTCTGTCAATAGAGCTCACCCTACCCATTCGCAGAGCAGGCAGCAAATGCCAGGAGAATTAAATGAAAAACTGCACAGCAGCCCTCCATCAAAGAATGGCAGGAGTTGGTGTACAGTTACCCTGGTTTCCCTGATCTGGGAGTGGGAAGGGTGAGAACCTGTTCTACACACTTTTTAGAGCTTCCAGTGGTATTAAGCTCTAGTTGACTTCTATCCTTTACAGTTTATTTTCCTTCCTTTCTTATTCCACCACCATCCCAGCAGTGTTTTTTGGAATCACTTCCCAGATAAGCTATTTGCACTTGAATCATTTTTGGATGGTCAGTTTTTAGGGAATCTCAAACACAGGACACATAACAATACCCAAGACCTAATTATTGCCGGCGCCTCCCTAAATTCAATTTAAGTCATTTCACCCTTCGACACCATTTTTTTTTTGTTTGTTTGTTTGTTTGAGACAGTCTCAAACTGTAGCCCTGGTTAGAGGGCCATGGCATCACAGCTCACAGTAACTTCCAACTCTTGGGCTTAAGTGATTCTTTTGCCTCAGCCTCCCAAGTAGCTGGTACTACAGGCGCCCGCCACAACACCTGGCAGTTGTCATTGTTGCTTAGCTGGACCAGGCTGGGTTCAAACCCTCCAGCCTTGGTGCATGTGCTGGCGCCCTGCTTACTGAGTTTCGAGTGCCACCTAGACATCATCTTTTATCTTCTGACTTCTGTTCACCAGCACTATAGCTCTGAGGAATCCTCATGCCACATGAACCAACAGCCCATGTATCTTATTTCTTTTACTTTCATCACTCATCTGGTAAATAGGGTTAAAAAAACTTTAGGAATATTGATCAGCACTACATTCAACATAGACATAATTCAGAGAAAATGAACATCCTTACAATAATGAGTCTTCCCAATCCCATTCAAGAACATGACGCTTTTCACCCTTGGGATGCGTTCCATTCTGAAGGTCAAGTTATTTGTCAAATAAAAATTCTTTAATATAAATCCTGGATTTCCCTAAATTAATTATCAAAGTTTTGTTTTGATAGTGCATAATACACCCTTGGTTTTTCAAAAGAGCTTTGAAAAAAAAATTACCATTATCATGAATATAATGACATTTTTAAAAAAGAAAGCAATTATGTAACGATTGAATTTTCTTTCTTTTATATTTAAATATTACCTTCTCAGAACTTTTCCTGCACTTTTGGTTCTTTTGCACTTTGAATCCTCTTTCTATTTTATGTCTATATCCAGACAAACTGCATGTCCTGGGGAATCATTCTGGAATGTTCTTCAAGTTTTTCTTCCCTTTCCATTAGACTAGTGCTACCAGTCTAAACCAGGTATTTGGCTTTATTTTCAGGTTTGGCTTAAACAATTATTACTGTAGTTTCTTGGCTGGCCTCCACTTCTTCCACTCTTTATTTGCCCTGAATGCTACTGACATGTTGAACCTTAAACATAGCTTTGTTTTGAGGTGTCCCTTCTCAACAAGCCTCTGGTCATCTCACAGCTTGGAGTCTTCACACTGGCGTTTAGTTTCTGTGGTCTAGAGTCCAGTGAAGAGTTATGCACTGAGGATGGAATTGCAGAGAGAGGGGAAAAAACTTGGGTCCTTCATGACATTGTGGACCCCTTAGTTCAATTTATCCTGAGACTTGCAATATTCCTAGACTTCCTGCTATAAAACATGTTTTCTTATTATTGAAACCAAGTGGAGCTGGGATTTCCTGATACTTGCAGCTAAAATCATCCTAAGTGACACAAACCTCTGCTGCTGAGCTGTGAGAGACAGTGGACCTTAGATAAGCAGAGAGTGAACAGAGAAAGCCCTCCTCACCAGGTTCCTAGCCTGAACTAAGTGTGGCTGTTGATCAACTTGTGGCCTTGGTGGCGGTGATGGCTAATTTTATGTGTTAACATGGAGGGTATTTTAGGGTGAGATTAACATTAAGACCAGTGTTTGGGAAAGCAGACTGCCATCCTCCATAATGTAGATCGACCCCATCTAATCAGTTGAAGTGATGATTAAAACAAAAAGGCTACTGTCTCCCAGCAAGAGGGACTTTCCTAGCAGACTGCCTTTGGACTTCATCTGCATGATTAGTGCTTCTGGATCTCCTACTTCTGGCCCACGAGGTAGATTTTGGACTCATCAACCTCCATAATCATGTGAGCCACTCCTTTCTAATATATCCCCTGCTATGTATACACATAACCTATTGGTTCTGTTTCTCTGACAAACCCTGACTAATACCAGGGGCAATAAAATCAGCAGAACAATGAGACAGAAGATTGAAACCTCAGACTAACTCTAGTGAAGAAATCTTTCTTAGAAGGGCCCACGGCCAGGACTGGGGTGTGGATATGAGGAATAGTATGATCATGATTGCAGGGGTGTCAGGGGGTCACCTGCAAAGGGCTCCACATTTTACATTGAATTGAGTGGACAGTCCCACACCTTGTTTTGTTCAATTCTTGTTTTTAAGAATCTTAAACTATCTGATACAGGCTCTGCACCTGTAGTACAGTGGTTGTGGCGCCAGCCACATGCACCAAGGCTGGCAGGTTCGAGCTCAACCCGGGCCAGCTAAACAACAATGACAACTGCAACAAAAGAATAGCCTGGCATTGTGGTGGGCACCTGTAGTCCCAGCTACTTGGGGACTACAGGCCTCCACTTCTTCTGCTCTTTATTTGCCCTGAATGCTACTGACATATTGAACCTTAAACATAGCTTTGTTTAAGGTTTAAACATAGCTTTGTTTAAGCTGAGACAAGAGAATCGCTTAAGCCCAAGAGTTTGAGGTTGCTGTGAGCCATGATGCCACGCACTCTACTAAGGGTGACAGTGACACTCTTTCTCAAAATAAAAAAAGATCTTATACATAATTTCATAGCTTTTAAAGCTGGCAGCTTAGTGATGTGGTTCCCAAATGTGATTGTTTGCTTAAAGAACAAACAAACAAAAAAAAAAAAATCGAAACTGAGAATACTCCCTCCTCCCTAAAAGTTTCTGATTTATAATTAATGGTAGGATCTAGGTATTGTGTTTGAACAACGTTTCTTAAGTTTTGGTGTTCATTCCTCTGTAGATCATCTAGTCTAGAAATCTTTTTGCACTATGAGAAAAACCAAAACTCAAATGGTTTGAGTGATACAGGGACTTTCCCTCCCTTTTCAGGGGTTTAGTAAGTAGGTGAACGTAGCATCCCACTTCCAGAATTAAAGCTTTCTCTGGTGTCTGAGAGGCATCCTTGGAAAACCTTAATAATGGATTACAACCCCCTCCAAATGCATACTTCTTTTCTTAGTTTTTACTCCTTTCTCTTACAAATAAAAGAGTAGCTTTCTCTTAGTTCTTTAATAAGGAAATATAAGATTTTTCCAATTTTACAATTTTACAGTTGGTTGTTTGGAGCTAAGGTCATATGATTTTCATGCTTAATTATGCAGATAATGTCTCTAACATTATTTTTAGCATCCCAAATCATTGGCAATGTTTTAAGTAAAGGAATACTATATACCTGCCTGTGATATTTATGTTATTTTCTGATTTTTAAATTACCTTTCCTTCACAATAAAAGATTGTTTAAACTTATCAAAATCACTTAGATTTTACACCTACAGTTGGGATCCTAACATCTCAATTTTCGACACTTATAAATGCTTTAATAGATACACGGACAGTAATTTAGTTTGACTTAAATATAATAATCGGGCCCATTTGTCTAGGCTGACAAGATTTCATTTCCTAATGATCTTTTATTGTAAATTTATTTGATTTCCTTTAATATATTATCTCATTTCTCATCGCCTTTCCTTTTGAAAAAAATATGAATAATTTTTTTATGGAATTATGAAGACTTGGCCTTAAGCCGACAGCTCTGAGAGGCAGTGAATATCTCCACCCTTTTGAACAAATTATATAGTTTGATAACAAAGTCCAAAGAAGAACAGAACATTAGTTTATCAAGAAGTTATTCTAAAAGACACCAAAGATTGTATTTTCAGGGCTTATTGCTTTCTGTGCAAGATCCAGAACCAGAGTAATCAGGCTAAGCTGAGTCTAGTTTTACATTTTCAACTGCCCACTTGACCTCTGGATGGGCTTAATCAACTCGTTAAGACCATAATCAACTCATGCTTATGTTTTTGGTTATAAAACCAAACTTTTACCTTCTTTTCTTTTTTTTATTTTGGAGACAGAGTTTCATTTTGTCACCTTTGGTAGAGTGCTTGGCATCATAGCTCACAGCAATCTCAAACTCTTGGGCTCAAGCGATTCTCTTGCCTCAGCCTCCCAATTAGCTGAGACTATAGGAACCCCCCACAATGCCTGGCTATTTTTAGAGATGGGGGTCTCGATCTTGCTCAGGCTGGTCTCAAACCTGTGAGCTCAGGGCAATTCACCCTCCTTGGCCTACCAGAGTGCTAGGATTACACACGTAAGCCAGTATGCCTGGCTGCAAACTTACCTTCTTTTCTCCAAAATGGTTCCTCCTTCTACATTTTCATTTCCATTAATAGCATCACCATCCAGTGAGGCAAGCAGAAAGCTTAAAACACATTTTGGACCTTTCCCTCCCTCTAAAAGCGTCAATTTCCTAGAATGTCTTCACTCCTGAAACTTCCAAATAGTTCTCAAAACTAGGCCCAATTCTCCATTCTTTCTGCTGTGGTGTTCACGACTCTTGTTTGGATAACCACTACAACCTCCTAATTTGCTTTCCTGATTCTGTAGTTTCAACCCCTATCACCTGTCATCCACACTGGTGTGAGAGTAATTCTTATGGAAATCCCAATCTGACTTAACTCCCTAATAGTCTTCCTTGGCTCCCTATTGCCTGTAGTAACTTAGTTTGACTTAAATATAATAAGCCCTCAGCAAGGCACAGGAAGCCCTTCAGGTCCTGATGCTAGCCACACAGTCCCACCCTCATGACCCTCCTCACACTCCTTCCATCTTTAAAAAGCCAACCCCAGAATCACTGCTTCCATGATGTCCCAGCAGAGGCAGCCAGGGTGGTGTAAAGGCGTCTCCCAGAATTTCACTGTCATTGTTAAAGTATTAAAAGGTGGGGCCTTTAAGAGGTGACCAGTCCAGAGGGCTCTGTGCTCATGAAGGAACTGATGCCGTAACACAGCAGTAGACCATTTATTTCATGAGTGGACCCCTGATAAACAGGATGAGTCCAGCACATTTTCTCTGTGTCTCTTGTGCTCCCTTGTTCTTCAGCCATATTATGATACTACAAGTAGACTCTCACCAGATGCAACACCGAGGGCTTCCCAGCCCCCAGAGTAGTGAGCCAAGTGAGACTCTTTTCTGTAAAAACCGCCCAGCCTATGGTATTCTGGCCCAAACCAGACTAAGATGCACGTTCCCACTGCACTTCTGTACCCTGCTCATGACTCTGAGGTTCGTGGCTGTAATTATTCATTTACGTCTCTCTCTGTCACAAGACTGTAGGTGCCTCGAGAGGAAGTATATATTCTATTCCTTGTTTCCTCAGTTCCTAGTGCAATGCGTGGCACATAGTAATTACATAATGGATATTCATTGATGAAGAGCTGAGTGAATGAACAAGCTCCAAGGGGCTGTTTAAATTATTTTCTTCTGCTAGATGTCTTATTGTTGCCTCTGTGAAGCATTAACTGGAAATAGCTACATATTGTAATTGTATTTGTTGAAATGACATTTGATCTGTGTTTCACAATTCCAAGGTAGGAAAAAAATGCCAAAACAAGACTACAATTCAGAAACCTGTACTTGTAGTATAAACTCAGGCTACTTGCAATTTTTTCCAAAACCTTGTTGCAACATTATATTTTCTTTCCCCTCCCAGCCCGGCCCCTTCTGTAAACACTATGTACATGGTTTATTTGTGTATGTTGTTCAGATGCCTTCTGTATTGCGTTTTGCAACAATCCTTTCATTTCTGCAGAATCAGGTTGGTAAGCACCCTTTCCATTACTCCCAGGATGTGGGGTAACTTTGGATAAACATGTGCAATCAAGATGCTGTAGGTATTCCTGTGAATGAAAAGAGACTACTACTAAAATCTGTTTATTTACTTATACCTCTTTTTGTTTTACAACAGATTTAAGCCTCTATAGTCTTTAAATGTGGTATATATTTATACTAAAAGGAAAAACACTCTGAAATTGGGAGTGCTTTCTTCCAAATATAGGGCAGACTTTGAAAGAAAAGGCCAAAAAGTTACTTTTTATTCATCAAGTATCACTTCAATTTTATTTACAGCTACACTGAAACTTCTTTAAAGGTCAATGTCTAGGTCTACCGGACATTCATCTAAGCTTAGGGATTACATAATAACCATTTAAGAGTTGAGTAGGAGGGAAGAATACCAATAATGAAACTCTTTATTTTTAAATTTTTGGTTCTCAACCTTTAGGATTGCCTTAAGAAAGCCTTACATTTGAAAAGCAAAATTAGAAATAAATTGTAGAATTGTTGATTATACACTCAAGAGATCCCAAAGGTTCTACATAGTTTTTAGATTTATTAATTAAAAATTTTATGTTTTAAAAAGCTTTTTAAATGTAAGATACTTTAAATAACTCACAGGAGGACATTACATTCTATAAAAGTTGGGAAAGAACTAAGATGAGAATAAAATTAATTTTTCTACCTTAAAAAAGTCAGCTTTCCTTTTCTAAAGAAGGATGATGGAAATTTTGTTATAAATAAACATATTATCTTGATGTTCAAGGCCCTTTGCCGACTAGCCCCAAGCCACCTCCTTGACCACACCCCCAGGCCTGCTCTGGAGAGTGTTGTGGCCACCTCTCTGTTGCTCCACGGGACCTAATTAACCCTTTCTCATCACTCACCACCCATGTTAGAGTTTTCTCAATGCCACTTGGCTGTTCAGCTAGGCTATGAGCTTCTTAAAATTCTTTCTTTTTTTTTATTGTAAATAATATTATTGACATATATTATTTGTTATAACTATAATATACCTAAAATATACTAACAGTGTACACCCTGATGATTTTTTGCATTTCTGCCTAGATCAAGATACAGAGAATCTTTAGCACTCCAGAAAGCTCCCTTGGGTCCCTTCTGAGTCAATACTCTATCCCCAGAGGGGACCATTCTTCTGACTTCTGTTGCAATAGACTTATTTGACTTGTTCTTGAACTTTATATAAATGGCATCGTATTGGATATACTCATTTATGTCTGCCTTCTTTCTCTCACTATGGTATCTTTGAGATTCATTAATGTGGTTGAATCTAACAATATTTTTCTTGTTATTGTTGTATAGCATTTCATTATGTGAATATACCAAAAATAACAAAATTAATTTATTCTATGTTCTGTTTTTTATTTTATTTTTAGAAATGTGGTCTTGCTTTGTCACCTAGGCTGGGGGAAAGTGATGTAATCATAGCTCACTGCAGCCTTGAACTCCCGGGTTCAAACAATCCTCCCACCTCAGCCTCTTGAGTAGCTGGAGTTATAGGTGCAAACTACTGTGTCTGGATATTTTAATAGATATTTGACTTTCTAGTTTTTAGCTATTATGATTAAAGCTGCCACAAACCTTTTTATACCTGTCTTTGCATAGATGTATATTCTTATTCTATATAGGACACATATAGATAAGTGAAATATGTTAGTAGCTTAGTAAATACAAATAATTTCTCCAAGGATTGTGCCAGACCATGACCTTATGTAAGGCAACAGTACTGTTTCCATCATCTTTATATCCTTGGGGCCTAATGACATTTGGCATGTAGTAGACATCCAACAAGAATTTACTGAATGACTAGATGAGTAGGTGCATTCACAGGGTTCTTTGGTTGCAAACAACAGAACTTCTACTCAAGTTGCCTCAGATGACCTTTTCTCCTATATGAAAACACCACCTCGTATAGCTCACTTCTGTCTTTCAAATCTCTTGCTCGGTGAAACCAAAGTCACATATAAAGTTTAGCTGCAAGGGAATCTGGAAAATGTAGTTTCAATTTCCAGCCTCTATATGTAGTATAAGAAGGGATCACAGAAAGGTTAGAGGTGATATTGGATAAGCCATTATGCAGATTCTGATACAGAAATTGAAGGGTTGGCTAGGAAACAGAATCAGAAAGAGACAGGAGTCAGGGCTGGTTTGGAGGACCAGGTGAGAGAAACCAACTCATGTCATTCTTCCCTTTATGATGAGGATTCAAAATCTTGGATAAAAGAGTGTAGTTGGTAAAGCTAGGGTTGCATGACTATTTCTTGGGTTGGAGAGGGTTGGACTGATTGTCTTATCAAAATAGTATTCAATGGAGAATTAATTCCACAAAAGAAAATAAAATGCTATTGCCAAAACAAAGAGACAGTGACTTCAGAACAAAACCCCAGAAATGAATACAGGGGCATTTAAAAAATAATAAGGAATAATAATTTGAATATCCAAATTGCATTTAACACATTCTTCCTGAGAGCAGACATTCCCAAGATTTCTAGCAGTTAGGGACAGAAGGAACTTAGGTCATTTTATGGGGTCAGATATCTTGTGGTACTATATAATTTATACACAGCAAACTCACTCTTTTCAGGTGTAGAGCACCACTCATCCCACTCCTAACCCCTGGAAACCACCGATTTGATTTCTGTTCCTCATACTTCTGCCTTTTTCAGAATGTCATCTCAATGAAAATGTAAGGATGTCTTCTTTCAGTTAGCTAAGAGATTATTTTAGCCAATGATTTTTCAATGTCTTTTCTCCTCTATTAGCAACATTCTTTCCCCCTGAAAAAAATTTTATGTAGAAACCTACTATTTGAGATAAAAATAGATTGATTTTCTGAAATCTGGGTGAGAAGCCCAAGTCCACGATTCTTTCTAAGGAAGCACATTATAGTTTGGTCATGGAATTCTACTTAGCATATTCCAGAATCACAATCAGTTCAGAATCTCTGTGCTTTTTCAAAGCTGGCTTCTTGTTGAAGAAATGTTCACAGAGTACTTTCCAAGGAGGAAAGCATGGCCTGGGAAAACTATCAGAAGTGCAATAAGATTTATTAACATTTTTGTTAAATTACTAACTAAAATAGTACTTGATTTTCTTGCTAGAAATGTTCAATTCAGGTCCACTAGGTGTCAGCTGTCATCTCTTATATCTTTTCTTAACTGGCTTTATTTTAAATGCCACTGTTAACCATTAAAATGACAAGTGCCCAGATATCACTCTGATCAAATCAATTTGAAGGAAAGATTCTACAGAGCATGGCTTTTCCACCTGTGCTGTCCAGGAAGGTAGTCGTTAACCACACATGGCTATTGAACATTTTCAATGTGATGAGTCCAACTTGAGGTGTGCTATAGGTGTAAAACTTATGCACAAGTTTTAAAGTACAAAAAAGAATGTAAAAATCTTGTTAATAATTTTTGTATCGCCAGGTGCGGTGGCTCACTCCTATAATTCCAGCACTCTAGGAGGCTGAGGCAGGCGGATTGCCAGAGCTCACAGGTTCAAGACCAGCCTGAGCAAGAGTGAGACCCCGTCTCTAAAAATAGGTGGGCATTGTGGTGGGTGCCTGTAGTTCCAGCCACTTGGAAGGCTGAGGCAAGAGAGTTGCTTGAGCCCAAGAGTCTGAGGTTGCTGTGAGCTATGATGCCATGGCACTCTACCAGAGGCGACAAAGTGAGACTTTGTCTCAAAATAAATAAACAAAATAGAATAAAATAAATAAATAAAATAAATAAATAATTTTTGTATTAACTGCATTTTGAAAAATCTTAAATATATTGAGTTAACAAAATCGAATCTTAAAATTAATTTCCTCTGTATCATTTTATTTTTTAAAGTGTGACCACAAGGAAACTTAGAGTCATACATGTAGTCATCTTTGTGGCTTACATTGTATGTCTACGGGACTGTGCTGGTCTAGACAAATGGCTGGTTATGCATTTGCTAGTCTTTTCCAAGAAAGACCCCAAATCTACACTTCTATGATCTTGATTGCAAACGTCATGAGAGAAGGAAGCCACTGCCATTTTTTTTGAGCTTTCTAGAACATTAAAAAAAGGTATTAATACAAAATGCCCAAAGCAGATTTACACAGATTATTTTTATATTGAAAATTTTTATACATAGTAAACCAACACCTTCAATATTGAATTACGTTGCAATGTAGTGTGTTGTGCCAGTCATAAGGCAATTTTAGGATTTATTTTAAAAAGTGAACAATACAGGTGATGTGGTCCAGTTATGGAGTACAGATTAAAAGCTGAGAAGAGGAAAACTTTCCCTTTCTTGGTTTGTATCTGTAAACCAAATGCATAACCTTATTTGGAGATGACCTCAGAAGTTTAAATTGAGCCCCTTTTTGAACTAGAGTCCCTGGCCCTGTGGTCCCCATGTCCTCACCGCAGCCCGGTGGGCAGGGACAGGCCTTCCATCTTTCATGCACCTGCTATTTGCGCCGTTTTCGGGCTGGGTGGTCTGTGTACACTTCACAACAGCCGGAGCCGGGCGACAACCTGCATGCAAGACCCCCTTGTGGGAGGGTGCACCCACCAATTCCTTTCAGCAATAATGTCTTTAAGCGCTTGGAGAGATGGGAAGTTTTGGGCACAAGGATAATAAATAATAAAGGCAGGGAATGAGGAAAAACGACTGTCCAGTTGCTTGTCCGCGTACAGCTAACCTAACCTCACCTATGGGGCATCGAGACTTGCCCACAAAGCTCCTTTCCTGACGGCTTGCCTCTGTGTGTGCCAGACTGTCCCACGTTGCAGGCATTTTCAAAACCCTTGTCCAGAGCGGTGGGCGGAAAGCTATATGGCCTGTGCCTTCCACCAGAGCTCGGCCTCCCTGTGCAAACTGCTCCCTGCAAACCCTGCAGCGGGCAGGCGCCACTGTGCCAGCCGGCTCTCGGTTCTTACTCTGCTCGGCTTACGGCTTACGTGCCCTTTGTGCCTGCGAAGTCGGATTTTGTTTTGTGACTGTGTAAATCGCCGCCAGGGGAGTTTCTTTTATTCTTCATGACTGGAACCACGGGTGACTCTTTCTCCACAGTCGGGCACTTTCTACATTTCTACGCTGTGTGGGCAGAAAACAAGGTGTGGAGGGAGCTCCTGACTGCACGTTTCGCCTGGTTTAAACAAGAGCTCGGATTCTTTTCATTTTCCTCTCAATTGTGCTTTTAGGGCTTGAAGTGAAAGCAGAATTTATAGAGGTTTTTTTTTTTTTTTTTTTCTCTATTTTGGGTTATGGGAGGCTTGGATTTGAACACTTAAGATTATTGATGAAACAATTCCACAGACTTCTGGAATATGTCCAATGCTAGATGGCCTTTTTTAAAAAAAAAGTTTAGGCAGATTTCCTGTCCTTTTCTAATGCATCTCTGTATATTGGCTAATTAACCATGCCAAGTAGATATTTTCTTCAAGAAGCCAGAGCTGATTGTAAAGACTTCTCCTCTCACTCATTCATTTAACCAGCACTTCCTGAGCCTCTGCTGTGCCCTCAAGTGGTTCAGGGCCCCAGGAGGAGGGGGGAAGAGGACAAATACAGTACAATTAGAGGTGACCCCTGACTTGCATCTTGAAGGACAGGCTTCAAGCCAGGTGAGGAAGCTGGGGATAGGTGGTGGTTGTTTTAAGAGACTCCATTTTTTAGAGTTGTTTCAGGTCCACAGAAAATTTCAGTGTAAGGTGCAGAGATTTCCCAAATACCTCCTGACTCTACAGAAGTGTAGCTTCCCCCATGACCAACATCCCCCATCAGAGGTGGTGGTGGTTACTGCTGATGAACCCACACTGACATATCTTTATCACCCCAAAGGCCGTGGTTTATATTAACATTTAGCCTTGGCGTTGCACATTCTGGTAAGTTTGGGCAAATGTTTAATGACATGCATCCACCATTAAAGTATCATACAGAGTAGTTCCACTGCCCTGAAAATCCTCTGTACTCCACCTAGTCATCGCCCTCCCCGCTAAGCCCTGCCAACCACTGATCTTTTTACTCTTCCTATAGTTTTGCCTTTTCAGAATGTCACATGGTTGGAATCCTACAGTCTGCAGCCTTTTCAGAATGATGTCTTTCACCTAGTAAGTTGCATTTAAGGTCACTTCCCATCTTTTCGTGGCTTGCTATCTTGATTCCTTCCAGGTGTTGCAGGGCTAGGTATGTTAAACAGATACATAGGTAGAATAGAACTAGCAGGGGCACAAGGGGAGAGGGCAAGCCTCTTTGGGGAACTTGCACTTGCTATGCAGAGTGGTGGGGAAGGTTAAATGGACCGTCACGGGGAGGACTTATCCTTCATCTGGAAATTCAGTTCAAAAACATGAGGTGGATCTTGTTACTCTGGTAGCATTTCCATCATTATAATGTGTCACCTTATTTCTGGAGTTTGTCCAGAAACAGATATAGAAAAACCTTATTTACGTTTGATTCATAAGTTTATTTGGTTAATTTTAAATCCTATTTAAAAATAAATAACTTGTATTAGGATGACTTTAAATTACCGATTATGTTATGAAAATCAAGTCAAGGGAAAAAGTAACTTATGGGTTTGAATACAGTTTGGCCTTCTTATGACTCAAAGAATTGTGTGGTTTTGGTTTTTGGTGAGAGCTGCATTGCATATTTTGGACAGGAGCCTGACTGTGGAGGGTGGTGGTGGTGGTGGTGGTGATGGTGGTAATCTATCCAATTTAGCTGAACATTGGTGAGCCACCCTCCATTTCAAAATAAACTAAGTAATAAATGAGTCACTCTGAGAACATAGTCTACAGCCTCATTAACAGGAAAACAATTATTGTTCCTGTTCAATACTTTATGAACTAAGTGGGGTTTATGTGACAGATGGAATTATGCCTTTAGTGTGCCTGTGATCAATCAGTCAATACTTCACTTAAAGAATCTAAAGGCATCTTATTTTTTTCCTTGACAGGCTTTATTTTATTTCTATTCGTAATGAACATTGGTTGATCTTATGATATTCCCTCTTGAACACACTTGAGTTATTGATGAGTTCCATCAGTAACTGTTTCCCAAAGAAAGGCAGGTGTTCAAAGCTTGGAGAACTAGGAATTTATTTTAGTTTGCAAGGAACTTCGAGAAGAATAAGGTGTTTTATTAATGCCAACTATTATTATTTGATATTTTGCTCCTTTTTTTTAGGACAATGAAATGGCTCAATGTAAGGATCTGTGTTTTAAAGTATTGAGCTGTTAAGAAATCCTGTCATACAGATGTGCTCATCCTTATCTACTCAATAATTCCACCCCTAGGGATAAATTCTAAATAAACTTTTAAATTCTAAAGAAGTGAAAAACCTCTTTGCCCTTTATTGCTTTCATTATGGTATTATTTATAATAGGGGTAAAACTCAGCTCAACTTTTAAGCAAAAAAAGTGGAAACTATGGAAACATTTAACAGTATGGAAATGCTTTAATAACCAAACATGTGAGGAAATATTATGCCGGCATTTAATATGATAGTTGTGATGGTTGGCATGGAAAGATGGAAAGATGCTTATGGCAGAAAAAGCAGAAAATGAACTGGTCCACGTATACAACCATACAAAATGAATAAGCCTATGGGAAAAATTGTGACATTAGACCATGGGGTGGGGTTGAGGAGATGGAATTTATTATACTATTCTTTTACTGAAGTGTTTCTTAATATCGATGTGATATCTTGACAAGGATTTGAAAATGAAAGCCTTGTAGGCTTTTAATCCAAAGAGTGCTCACAAAATTTCATGTCTTGGGCAAACTTCATTAATTTTAATTAATTAATGAATTAACTTATTTATTTATTTGAAAAAGAGTCTCAGTTGTCTGGGATAGAGTACCGTGGCATCATCATAGCTCACAGCAACCTGAAACTCTTAGGCTCAAGCAATCCTCTTGCCTCAGCCTCCTGAGTAGCTGGGACTACAAGTGCCCGCCACAACGCCTGACTAGTTTTTCTACTTTTTAGTAGAGACAAGGTCTTGCTTTTCCTGGTCTCAAACTCCTGAGCTCAGGTGATCCATCTGCCTTGGCCTCCCATCATGGTAGGATTACAAGTGTGAGCCACCTCATCTGGCAAACTCTAAAAGAAACTATTTCCTATAGGGTCACCAACGGTATCATCACAGTCAAGGTATATTTGTTAAGATGTCCTTGGTTTGAGGCAGAGGACTATTAATACTTTCCCTCTAGTGGCTTAAAGTTGTAAACAAACAATTTTGGTTGCTAATTAAATAATTTTTGGTTGCTAATATCTTTATTTGTGAAGTCAATGATTATGGTAAAATTACAGTGTATGTTGATTATGTCCAGAAAGCATCTATGGTCAGTCTCGTCTATTGTAAACCTGCCGTTTGTGGCAGGTTGTTGTCCATGGCCATGAGAGCAGAGTGGCATAGACTTTGGAGCCTGGGTTCTGCAAAACATGATCTTCATAATCTGAGGTTCTGGCACATGCTTGCTTGGTGACCTGAGACACATGTCATTACCTTGTATTCCTCATCTAAATAGGAATAATAATAGTGCTACTTCATGGTATTCTTTTTAGGATGAGATGCATATAGGAGTATGTAATGTAGCACAGTGTATGACATATAAAGTGCTCCTAGTTTTTCACTACTGATTTTGGAGCTATAATGTTGATCATGGTGTTGGGAATGGACAAAGAGATAGGAAAGAGATTTTCAACTGCTTAAGGAGGTGAAATACGTTTCCATGTAAATAATAATAAAAGTATATAATAAGTGAATGCTAAAGGAGTGATAAAATTATATGTCTTTGCTTCTGAGACAGTATTTTTCACATTTTATGTCTACTTTCTTGAGATACACTTAATAATTGATAATTACTTACTATCTGGTAGCCTAATTGGCAGCATCTTTTAATTTTTAGTAGTATATAAAATAATGACATGCCTTGAATGAATGATGTCTTAGATTCAATGAAATATGGCAGTTAGTATATATGCAATATTTTCTTTTCTTTTCTTTTCTTTTTGCAGTTTTTGGTCTGGACTGGGTTTGAACCCACCACTTTTGGCATATGGGACCAGCTCCCTACTCCTTTGAGCCACAGGCACCGCCCTATATGTGCAATATTTTAAAAAATAGTCACCATGGGCCAGGTAAAGGGTAAAATGAATTATAAGCATTATCAAACATAATCTGCAGAAGTAGCTCTGTAAATTTGGGAAATGGAAAAACCACTGAGGGAATTATCAATGAACTTCCAGGCAGTTAGGTTATAAAAGACTTGCAAGGTCAGGCATGTGTTAAGTTGCTAAATTAGGAGAGCAATTTGGGTAAGTTGAAAGAAGGGAGGTAGAGATTGCAGGCCGAGTGCTGCTGCCAGGGCAGGCTCCCACCAGGAGAGGCGCTGCGGTGCAGCTACCTAAGGGAGGGGTTGCTCTGGCTCTTCATTCCTTGCTGGAGCCTCTCCCACCCTCACTGAATTCCTTTAAAGGGAGGGTGTAGCACAGCTTTTTCTTAGTGTGGTTTCTTCTCTCCTCTATTTTGCATCTGAATTTCAATTGCTTTAAGCAGAGTTCTTACCTCAGCACTATTGACATTTTGGGCTGGATAGTTCTTTGTTGTAGGGCCCTTGGCCGTGCATTGTGGGGTATCTAGCACATCCCTGGTCTTTACAAAGTAGATGCCAGGAGCACCTCGTGGTTGTGATGACTAAAAATGTCTCCAGACATTGTCAAATGTCCCCTGGGATGGGAAAGGGGCGGTGCAAAATACTTCAGATTGAAACTCAGCAAATGTGAAATGTAAATGTCATGCCACGGTGACTGGGAAAATGCCAGGAAGGCTATGTTGAATATAGGGATGAAAATGTGTCAAATGGTTTATGAAGCTAGTATATGATGCCCCATGATCATATCAATGTACACAGCTATGATTTAATTAAAAAAAATAAATTAAAAAAAAAAAAAAAGAAAACCACTGTGGAAAGAAAAGACCACACCTTCCATTTTTTTCTCCCCACCCTCCTTTCTTTCTCCCACCCTCTTTCTCCCTTCTTCTCTGCGTTAAGAAAGAACAATGTAGGAGTTTTTTTTACCAGTTAAAAAATTTTTTTTTTTTATAACTCTTCTATCTTGCTACTGAAGTCTTGCCAGTGGACCACAATGACACTATTGTGTGTAAGTCTAACAAGCATCGCTCCATGCCAGTTTACCAGTAATGCTGAAGTGTGATGGGGGTAGGAGGATTAGTGGCTGGGGAGCATGTTTTTAAAAACTTTTTATTTTGAAACAATTTTAGATTTATGGAAGAGTTGTAAAGATGGTAGAGAATGTTCCTGCATACCTTTCTCCCAGTTTCCTCTAATGTTGGCATCTTACATAACTGTGGTACATTTATCAAAACTAAGATCTTAGCATTGATTGATACAATACTATTAATTAAACTACAGTCTTTATTTGGATTTCCTCAGTTTTTCCATAAATGTTCTTTTTGTGTTCCAGGATTCAACCCAGGATCCCTCATTGCATTTAAAGGAGAGCATAGTGTTTTGCTTTGTTTTGTTAAATAGAATCTCCTTGAAAACTATTGATCCTCAGAGAAAATTAAACAATGCTGTAGCTGGATGTTGTGGTGGGTGTCTGTAGTCCCAGCTACTCAGGAGGCTGAGGCAGGATAGCTTGAACCCAAGAGCTTGAGGCCGGCCTGGGCTTTTGAAAAAAGAAAAAAAAAAAATTCAAATAACACTGAAGGAAGTAGAATAAATGGTGGTGGACAGAATTTTTTAAGTATCCCTATTAGCACTCAATGAACTAAAAATTTCCCTCATTTCTGCTTGTAGTGAAAAGCTTCATCTGGAATCGACCCTCTCTGAAGCAAAAACAGCTGCCCATGTTTTCCAAACCTCTGAAAAAATAACCTAAAGGTAGCTTTTGTCTTGCCTCTCAGTCGAAGCTATCCTCATTTCATAGTTTTTCTGTAAGTGATGAATGTCAATGGAGTGAACCAAAGGTGCAAGCCCAAATGGCTGCTTCATATTTGGGGCAAGCTGAATGGCTCTTTTCCAATTCTAGCTGACAAACACAGCATGAGCACAAAGTGACATGGAAAAGATACAGTCTATTGAACCTGGTAAATGTGAGTTGTAAGTAATTACAGTTTCTTCTTACTCTAATTTGTTGCTCAGCCATTTCTCATTATGTGATCCCTTAAAGTCAACCTGATGCAGGGGCAGGTCAATACTAGGGAAACCCTTTTGTCTTCTTCTAGGGCATAAAATTAAAAAGATGCTTAAGTCAATATTCCTTTTAATAATGTGTCTTATGGAAATACCCGGGTTCCCCCTTCGTGTTACATAATTAATTGAGCTGCCTGCCACCCGCAAGGTATAGTTGTTGTCTCTCATAACTCTCCTTTGGCCTAATTGCCATTCTGTTTTCAGTTCTATTTGTCTTTAGCTATTTCTTTTTCCTCCTAATAGTGTTGGGCATGCTTTGTACTTAGTTTTATCTTTCTGTGCTTTTGCTTCTAAATGTCAGCATAATTTTTCTGCCTTATAATATTGGAGATGTTATAACCATCCATCAGCCCAATAGAAGAGCAGAAAAGATTAGATATCATTTATCTGTATTGGTTGTTCATTGTAATGACCCAGTGGACAACATGAGCAGATAATCTGTTGCTTTGATGGAAACTAATTATTCTTAAGCATGACAGTATCGAAATAGCTTTTGTGACATTGTTTTTAAAAATGATGGTTAACTCATCATTATGAGCCCAGGCTGGGGCTCAGTCATGTTCTTTGATGACTTTCCTACATAAGCAACACAACAGTTTGGACTTTGTATTGCTGCTTCGTGGGAAAAACTGAACTAAAGTTAAAAAACTTTAAAATTTCAATTGACATCCACATATAAGGGCTATTCAATACAATTTTCTTAATGTGAAATCATTTACTTTTAGAGTCAAGTAAAAGTACAATTAGAAGATAATTTTGCTAGTTGGAGATAAGATGGCTTGATTTTTATTACGCTGCTGGTGATTGTATTAATAATGAGATTCATGAATTCAAATTTATTTCTCATGGAATTGCTTAAATAAGGGCTCCAGCCCCATATACCAGAGGTGGTGGGTTCAAACTTGGCCCCAGCCAAAAACTGCAAAAAAAGAAAAAAAAAAAAAAAAAAAAGAAGCATGGTTCTATAATTGATTTTTAAAATATAGTTTAAAATATAATTTTTAAAATACAATTTGTTTGCATGTAAAAAAGCTTTATGTATATGTATGCATGCAAACTTTTAAAAGGCCCCAGTATATTGTTTTATTTCCATTTTAATTAATTAATTATTTACTTTTGAGACAGAGTTTTACTGTGTTGCCCTTGGTAGAGTACTGTGGCATCACAGCTCACAGCAACGTGATTCTTTTGCCTCAGCGTCCTGAATAGCTGGGACTACAGGTGCGACCACAATGCCTGGCTGTTTTTTGTTGTAGTTGTTATTGTTGTTTAGCAGGCCTGGGCCAGGTTCTAACCCGCCAGCTCCAGTGTATGTGGCCCATGCCCTAACCACTGAGCTATGGGTGCATATTTCTATTTTTATATACTGTTTCTAAAATGCTTTAGAAGCTTAATCAATATTCTAATGTAGTATCTGTATTACTGGCACGGCTAATAACCAGGTCAAGATTTATATATTATCATTGCATCATAGCAAAAGTACAGCTTTACTGTGTGTTGGTTTGAGAACTGAAGCTAATTAGGTAACTTCACATGCCAAATGTTTCCCTTAGTATGATAGATTTTCCCTTTAAGCTTTGAGGATGCTTTAGGTGATGATAGGCCATGAATAATGTATTGACAGACATTAAACAAGTTTGAAATCACACAAGTAACATTTACTGCACAAAAAAATTCTTGCTGTAAAAAAAATTCGAACAATATTGAAGTAGGTAGAAAAAACAGTGTTGGTGGACTTGGGGTGGCTTGCACCTATAATCCTAGCAGTCTGGGAGGCTGAGGCAGGTAGATCACTTGAGCCCAGGAGTTCAAGACCAGCCTGAGCAAGAATGAGACCCTGTCTCTACTAAAAAACAGAAAAAATTAGCCCAGCATGGTGGTGGGTGCCTATAGCATCAGCTACTAAGGAGGCTGAGGCAGGAGGATTGCTTGAACTCAGGAGTTTCGGGTTGCTGTGAGCTAGGCTACTTTTATCTTCTACTTATGCTGGTTTCCTTACTACCATTCCCTTTCTCGGAGGGCTGCTGACAATTTGGTGTGTATCTTTTGAGGTTTTCTCTTTTATGTACTTAGGTAAAAATATGTACACACACATGCACACACACTCCTCTCTAAGGATTGTTCTGTGGATATTCTATAGTCTGTTCTGTACCCTGTTTTCTTCACTTAAAAATGTGTTTTGAGTATCTTTTCACATACATATATATGGCTTTCTTTTTAAAAAAACTAATGCCTGTTTTAAACTATTAAATAGTTTTATGAAATAAAGTTGGCTCTTTCTTTTTTTTTTTGAGACAGAGTCTTACTGTGTTGCCCTTGGTAGAGTGCTATGGTGTCACAGCTCACAGCAACCGCCAACTCTTTTGCGTTTAAGCGATTCTCTTGCCTCAGCCTCCTGATTAGCTGGGACTACAGGTGCCCACTGCAGCACCCGGCTATTTTTTGTTGCAGTTGCTATTGCTGTTTTAGCTGGCCAGGGCCGGGTTTGAACCCACCACCCTCAGTATATGGGGCCAGCGCCCTACCCGCTGAGCCACAGGTGCCGCCCAGTTTGCTATTTCATGTTACTTTGTATTTTAGGAAGTCCCTTTCAGTCACACATAAACTAGAGGAACACCTCCACCTGAGCTTTAGATAGTTCAGTGGGTGGCATGGGTTGACTACTTCTGACCCTGGCCCAAAATGAGACTCATCTTGTGGTTTGGGAGGATGTGAGCCCCTGACTGGCGGGAGGGGCATGTGGGAAATTTGGCTCTGGATTCAGTTCTGATATAAACAAGCAGGTTACCTCTCTGGGCTTCATGTTCCCAACTAGAAAAATGGAAGCTGGCGTGGACTGGGCCAGATTTGGTTCTGTCTCCTTCCAAAGCTTACATTCTCTCATTTTTGTTGTCTGAACTAACAGCTATGTCTTGACTGGAGGGCAATTCTTCTGGGATTAGTTATAATTGTGTGCTAGTGACAGTGACAATTTAAAGTACGAACACTTAAGTCTCTTTTTTGCTAGTGGTGAGCATGAGCCATTGTCTTTGAAAATACTTCTTAGAATGACCTTTGTCACCACCAAGGTTTGGCAATGCTGATCAACAGGGACAGAAGCAGACAGCTGGCTCTTCTTTTCCCACCTAGCAAAGCTGCACCGGAACATTGACTTTTATTTCAACCCTCTGAAGATGATTCTAGATATACTCTCCACTTGGATTTGTAACCACTAGTTAATTTTTGAATCTACACTGTATAGATGGTGCTTATCAACAGGTGTTCTTTTATCACATTTACTTTGAGAATGACGGACTCAGACACCAGCATCATCATAATAATGCCTGCAGCTAACAGCAATGAGCACTTTCTGCATTCTAAGCTTCTTAAAAGTCCCTCGCAGTAACCCTGGGAAATAGTTTACAAATGAGGAAACTGTGGCTCTAAGAAGATAACTTGTCCAAAGGAACAGAGTTAGCAAGTGATGGGACCAGGCTGAAGGTATATAAGTGAGGCGTTAACTGAATAGTTATACAGTTATGAAATGACTGAAAATTTGCCCAACACGTAACTTGGTGACAGATCTGATCATATGCAGATGGTAAAGGCCACTGATTCTCCCTTCTTGGGAAGATGCTTTGAGGAGTCTTGACTTGAAAATAGCCCTCTTTCCTCAGGCATGCTCATGGTGCTGCTGATAGGAGTCAGTCCTTTAAAAAATATATAAACAAAGCCATTCTTTATATTCTTTCTGCAGCTACAGGTCATTCATGCTGAGTTTTGCAAAGTTCCTTCCCTGGTGGATAAGCCCTAGTGTTGGAATCTGCAAAGTTGATGATTAGTCGAAACAGTCTGGACTGCATCCACAGGACATCTTGTAGCACAATCAAGCCACTTCATCACACTGGGTGACAGGAGTTTTCCCACTAAGTCTCACTTGGGAAGAAGGAGCCAGGGAACAGCTCCGCAGCTAATTAGACAAGGCAACGTACAAGCCTAGTACATGGCTACTTCAATGGGCTGGAATGGTGGACGTGTCAAATGAATCTGTCTTGCTCTCGGTGTTTTCTACCCATCCCTGTACCTGGTTGAACATTAACACTCAGAAATCTGCTGATTTTTCCCAATATCCTGGCCCATGCAGAGAAGGAGCTGAAAAAGGAGCTGTATGTCTTAAAAAGTAGCTCCATGCTTCATTATCCCAAAAGGCATCAATCTTCAACTCATTGTTAAAGAACCATCACGAGATGTGGATATGTCAAGGGGATGGGTGGAAATGCAGTGTATAGATGTTTTACTGTCTCTGTTATAATTTCTTTCCTGTCCTGTGATGTGTTTTGAAAAAAGTCAAAGATGTAAAAAAATGAGAAGGGCTTTCCTGTTGAGACAAAAGCCAAGAAATTGCAAGCGTTTCCTTTTCTTTTGTTTCTGTGTTTCTTAAAAGACTAAGGTTAAAAAAAGTTTTATATGTGTGTGTGTGTTGTTAAAAGACAAAGGCTGATAATCTCGATGCTTTATAAACATCTGGAAATACAGGACAGCAGCAGCAGCAACAGCAAAAGAATAATTATTTCATATCTCTCCCACTGAAGTAATTAACCTTACACAGTATGTTAGCCCTCAAAGTTGTCAGGTAAGTATGTGTGTGTTTTCATCAGTAAATATCAAATCAGTTTCCACTAGTGGTGGTAGGAGAAGCAGATGTAGAGAGACTCTCAGACTCGGCTCACGGAATCCCTCACTACACTGACAAGCAAACCAAATCCCAGAGCAGACACATCCGTGGCCACTGCTGGAATTCAACTCAATGTGGGCCAATTGGCACTGCTTCATTTCATGTCCACAGCTGTAACCTCTCACCAGGACAGGCTTTTTTCCCTTTTATTAGAAACATGCTGTTCATGGAAAGACATTATACCTCATACATAAATAAGGGTAGATCTACCACCACAACTGAGGGGAAAACTTCACAAAATGCATGTTCTACTAAGAAATAACCTCATATAGGAAGCGTGGAGGAAAACAAATTCTGTAATTTTGTTTTTGCTGAACCTGATGTTATAAGCTGAGTTTAGATTCAGCCAAAAGCAAGGGCTGCGAGTGGAGGGAAACTGGAGAAGGCTGAAGGCTGGGAGGAGTGGGGTAGGGGAGGGAGGTGGAAGTGAAGATAAGGAACCCACCTAACCACAATCTCTGGACGTGAAACTAGGGGTTGCATGCTGGTTTTCCGTTTCACTTTTTTGTTTTTTGGTCCACACAATGTTAATTGGAATAGTGTTTCCTAAAAAAAATGAACAACAACAAAACCCTGAATAAGTTGCCAACACGGGAAAAGTCCAGAGTTCTGGCTTCTCTTGAAACATGAGACAGCTTGGCACCCTGGGCCCTGGGTTCTGACACTCCAACTCCCGGCGCTGAGGCCTGGTGTCACCTGCCATGTACCATTGCACTTGGAATGTTATCTTTGTGTAGTAGAATTAAGGTAAAAACAATCTATTTCTTACATCCGTGTCTTCATTAAAAGTGGGAAAATAAAGCTAGACTGAGTGGGAAGTGTGCTTCTCACACCCAGCCTGCTATATGCATTGATGTCATATGCTTTTCTCCTGTAAATATCTGAGATTTCAAGTCCTATTGAGCTTTTAACTCTGCCCATGATTTAAACAGTTAAGAAAAAAAAAAATTCAGATGAACTAGAGAAGCACAAAGTATAAATTAGCTCAAGCCCTATCCTCACCCCATGATACAATTCATTTGATTGTAATTTCTTAACCCATTTGAAGCAATCAGAGCTAGGATTTTGAGTTTCTTCTCTATTTTGTAAGAAGGGGCTGGGGGAGAAAGTGTGGAAAAGACAGTGACGTGGGAATGGAGATTCCTTCTCTGGTCCCTCTTGTCTGGAAGCCAACTCACCAAGTATGCCAAGGAATGCCCTTGTGGCGAATTTGCCAGAGCAGCTACTGTGTACCAGTGAGCTTACTCTATTTGTAGTTCCCAGTTTAACTTGGAAATCCCTCCAGAGAAATTCTTTGAGGTTTGAGGTTTGTTGTCTCAAATTTTGGAAAACCTGGAAAGACCATCAGAATGACCTTTATTAGTTGCTTCTTAGGTTAGCGCCACAGTAAGCTGGTTGGGAGGGATTTTTCACTCCAGAAGGAATACCTTGATGATAAATCTAATTAAATATTCGAGTCTTGAGCTATGCTTTTGTTCTTGCATCACCTTTTCACTCTCACCCTTTATGTTCCTCAATTCTTTAATTAATGAGATTATGAAAATTTCAAAGGAACTACACAAGTGTGGCACCATTAAAATGCCAGTATAGACATGAAATTGGATTATGAAATTGCGAATAAAGACAAGTCGTAGCACTTCAATTAAATTCTACGTGCAAGACCTTATGACCTTCCCCCCACCCCCAGCTACTCATTTATTCCCCCCAAGAGAACACAAAATCGGGAGATATCCAGAGGGAGAATTGTCAAGTGTCTGTAGAAATTGGATTGTTCTCTGGGACACTTGGAGAAACAGGAATATATCGTTTTCCTGTGTGTGCACACTGATGGGAACTCGATAGAGTATTTAGGAAGGGAAAAGTCAAATTCAAGATTCAGATAAATACCCCGATATTTCAATCCTCACCCAGTTCTCAGACAGCCCTCTTTGGCCAGGAAACAACATGAGAACACCCTTTGTTTTTACATTCTGGTTCATTACTGGTGGGACCTTCGCCAAGCCGAAAATGCTGTTAGAACAGCTTCAGAATTCAGACAAAGAATCACGTCAGTTCTTATTTTAGGCGAACTGGTTTGGCTGTTTTTTCTTCTGAGTAGAGTGGGTTTCCCCTGGTGAGCCTAATTGAAAGGACTTGCTTCCACTTGAAAGATGTGGTAAACATCTGGCAAAGGGAGGAGAGTTTGGAACTATGTAGAAATCTTGGAAGAGACCAAGAGCCGGAGGCATAACTAACTAGATTCGGGGCCAGGGTCACTAGTTTCATGCCTGACTCCTCCATTCATTTGACTTTGACCTTGGATGTGACTTAGTTATGTGTTTCCCCTGTGTCAAATGGGAATGATGAGATGATGAGTCACATTTACCACTGGGACAATTCGTTGTGAATAACTAAAAGGCCCTTTGCAAGTAAAGCCTTCTTGAGGGGTCCAAACATGCTAAATAGTTGGAAAAAATTGTTAGGGTGCAGATTTGAAGGAAGTAACAATAAACGATAGCATATTCTGCATAAGAAAACATGTTCCTTCATAATTCCTGGATAATTAGAAGTTTTTGTTATTAAAGGATATGGTCAAAGGAGTGTAGAAGTAGTTGGTAAGACCAAGAATATTGAAAGGGATTTTCATTCATTTGTTCATTCAACATAGGTCCATGAGCTGTGTGCTGGGTTGGAGGTAGTAATTAAGACATATATAATCCTTGCCCTTGTGAACTTCTCTGTCTAGTGAGGATTCAGAAAAGAAACGGTAGTCATAAATTGTAATCCTAGTAGTGTGGGCAAATAACTTCCTGTGTCTCTGGAGGAGAGACACATACCTACCTCCAGGGTTCAATAAAGATTAAATGAGAATATTCATACAAAGTACTAAGCACTGTGCCTGAGATCATTGAGATCTTCATATAATAGAAAATATCTATTGCTAGTGTGTTTTTTAAAAAAGTATTATCTTTGTATAATTAGTTATTGGAGGAATTATCGTTAACTGTAGGAAGAGTTTCACAGATAGAAGTAGGTTTGAAAAAAATAATAAATTGGACATTTCAATAGTATCACACCCAATTATAATCTCACACATAATGCCAAAGAGGCCCTACGGTAGGGTTAAAAAAATTGAAGAAAGAGAGCTGGATTCTAATCTTGGTTGTGCTACAACTGACCTGTGATATCTTAGAAAAGTTACAACTCTATGTGCATCAGTTTCTTCATCTGTAAAATGGGTTTGTGGTCTATACCTTCCAAATTTTATGATTTTCTATAACAAATATCGAATAGTAATGGTCAACCTAATACGGTGCTGGTGCTAATTTCTTTTAAGAGGGGACTAAGACATGGGCCTATGGTAATAAGCATTGCTGGTGTGAATAGGGAGAGAATAATAGTTTAAATGGGGAAAAAATACTCTAGACTAGACTTAATCCTAGTTAGAAAGAATAATACAAATATAGATATACGAGGTTAGACAATGAAGTTTGAGAAGTCATTCTAGAAGAGGTGCTACACACCTTGTGCTGAATATCACTATGGTCATCCTGGAGGTACTCCTTTTGGGAAGCTATGCACTGATTCCACTAAGCACTTTTTCTAGGATGGGTTCTTGAACTTAATTGCCTGACCTCATATAGTAGTAGTGCAGATTATCTTGGATATAGCTGCTTAAGAAAATTGGTAAGCAAATCAGACCACTGATTAAGAATATGCCTCAGAAAAGTGGTGAGTGTGCATAAAACCCTTAAGTGGTTGAGAATGAACTTTTTTTTTTTTAAAAAATGAATCTCTTTTAAAAAGTGAGACCCTATGTAGTACTTGGATAAGATAGACCAATGGTTCTCCAAGTGCAGTTCCCAGACCAGCAACATCAGCATCCCCTGAGAACTTGTTACAAAAGCAAATTAATGGGCCATAGTCCAGACCAAATAAAAAACTCCAGGGTGGGGCCCAGAAATCTGTTTCATAAACCTACCAGGTGATTCTGATGCATGCTCACGGTTAAGAACCACTGAAACAGACTTTCATCCTGGTAGGTGCTGAAAACTGAGCAAAGGGTAGCAAAAGAAAAACACATTTGGAATCAATTCGTTCATTCATGTATTTATTAAGCATCTACTATCAGTCACTGTGCTTGATTTTGTAGGGAGATAACAACATATACTTACACCTTGAAATAAAATGAAACAATGTCAGATTTGACAACTTGGGAGCCTAGGGTAAAAAAGGAGCACGAAAAGTTACCGTCTGAAAGAGATTTTCACTCTTTTTCTTCCAAATAGTGATGAAACCCTGGACATGCCATCTCTAGTCTCTGGATCAGTTTCTTCTGCTGAACCAGAATAAGGGATTCTCATCTAGGAGTTGGGTGGACATAATCAGAACCATCCAGAAGTTTTTATCTAAGATAATAAAGCTTTCTCCACACTTAGCCTTTGAGAATGTGTAGTATCCTTAAGATGAGCTGAGGTAAGGAAAACAAAAACAGAGAACAAGACAACTAGACTAGATGCCCTTGAAGTGACCTTGAGCAGGGCCAGGTGTGACCTCAGAAAAGCAAACAGGTGAGGAATTTTGGCAAGAACATTTAAAGATTAGATGGAGTGATCAGGGCAATGAGGCCATATTTAGACTGAGAATCACCCTAGTAGTTCTCAGTGACCAAGAAGGAGCATCTCAGGGACCAGGTGCTGCTGGGTAGTATCAACGAGATAGGAAGATGGGACCAGGTGCTGCTGGGTAATATCAATGAGATATGAAGACAGGACCAGGTGCTGCTGGGTAATATCAATGAGATATGAAGACGGGATCAGGTGCTGCTGGGTAATATCAACGAGATATGAAGACAGGACCAGGTGCTGCTGGGTAATATCAATGAGATATGAAGACACATAGTACTAAGGATCTGATCCTCCTTGTCTCTTTCCCTCCCTTGGCCTCTCCGTGAGATAGGTGTGGGTGGATGCTATTTCCCCATCTCCACATAAACAAGAAAGCCAGGAAATCTAGTGCCTTTGACTGGAGCAAGCTCAATCAGTCAACAAATGTTTATTAAGTATCTGACATTGTTTCCTGGCTTCTCCTTTCTAAAGGTATGTGTAGCTGCTGGTGGGACTACAAACTAATACAACCCTTTGGAAGGAAGCATGGAAAATCCTCAGAGAACTCAAGCTAGACCTTCAATTTGATTCTGCAAGCCCATTTCTGGGCATCTACCCAGAAGAAAAAAAAAATCATTTTATCATAAGGACATTTACACTAGACTGTTTATTGCGGCTGAGTTTACAATTGCTAAATTGTGGAAACAACCTAAAAGCCCATCAATCCAGGAATGGATTAGTAATACACTATATGTATACCATGGAATATTATTCAGCCACTAAAAAGGATGATGACTTTACATGTTTTGTATTAACCTGGATGGAGTTGAAACACATTCTTTTTAGTAAAGCATCACAAGAATGGAGAAGCAAGAATCCAATGTACTCAATTCTGATATGAGGACAACTGATGCTAATATGTGGTGGGGGTGGGAAGTATGAGGGAGCGAGAGAGGGAAGGAGGGGGTGTGTGGGGGGTCATGGTGTGTGATACACCTCTTGGGAGAGGGACACTATTATTAGAGGGACTTTACCCAGCAAATGCAAACAGTGTAACCTGACTCTTTGTACCCTCAATGATTCCCCAACAATGAAAGAACAAGAAGGTTTGGGTAGGAATATCTACACATATTGGCGTATCTGTTGGGAATATCTCAGGCAGGGATAGCTCTTCATTTGGTGCAATATGGAAGAAAACTCAATGAATTAAGGGAAAATTAAGGCTTGTCCAATATCACAGCGAGGGGTGGTAGGGACATGTGCTCAGATACTTTAGATACTTTTTCTACTAAGCACAGTTTGTGGCCCATGACTCATTCCTGCCCTTAAGGCAGCTCTTCCTGCAGCCTGCTAATAAGAGACCACAGGAAGGTAAGACCTCTTTTTTTTTTTTTTTTTATTGAATCATAGCTGTGTACATTAATATGATCATGGGGCACCATACACTAGTTTCATAGACTGTTTGACACATTTTCATCACACTGGTTAACATAGCCTTCCTGGCATTTTCTTACTTACTGTGCTAAGACATTTACATTCCACATTTACTAAGTTTCACATATACCCTTGTAAGATGCACCGCAGGTGTAATCCCACCAATCACCTTCCCTCTTCCTCCCTCCTCCCTCCCTCCCCTCCCTTTCCCCCTTCCCCAGACCTCTTTTAATCAGGGAAGTTGAAGAGCAGAAAACAAGCTGGGTACAGTGGCTCTTGTCTGTAATCCCAGCACTTTGGGAGGGGGAAGCCAGAGGATCACTTGCGGCCAGGAATTTGAGACCAACCTGGGTGAGGGAGCGAGACCTTGTTTCTACACACACACACACACCACACAAAGAATACAGTTTTCCAATTAATGTACACAGCTATGATTTAATAAAAATAAAAAAATAAATAAAAAAATAAATAACAACAACAACAAAAAAAAACAGTTGGGGCTAGGACTTCTGCCTTTGAGTGACGAAGAGTGAGTTCATGAAGTTTGATGTGTCACTTAGAATTTTTTAGTCTCAACTTTCTCATCAGTAAAAGGGGAGGAGAAGGTGGTTCCAAGTGATCTTTATGACTCCTTTGAGGTTGTATCCTTTCTATCTGATGGCTAGAGACAGCAGCAATATTAATTCATATCCAAACCTGCAGCAATAGGAGAGAGTGAAAGAGAAGGGGCCCAATATGCTCTGATAATAAACAAAAATTCAGTGATACCTTGTGGAGGAAAAGAATTTTTCTTTTCTTTCTTTTTTTTTTTTTTTTAGACAGAGTTTCACTTTGTCACCCTCAGTAGATTGCCATGTTGTCATAGCTCACAATAACCTCAAACTCTTGGGCTCAAGGGATTCTCTTGCCTCAGCCTTTCCAAGAAGTTAGACTACAGGTACCTGCCACAATACCTGGCTATTTTTAGAGTAGGTTTTGCTCTTGCTCAGGCTGGTCTCGAACCTGTGGCTCAGGTGTTCCACTCTTGGCCTCCCAGAATGCTGGGATTATAGGCGTGAGCCACTGTACCTGGCCAAGAAAATTTTTGATAAAATCTTGTTTCAATATATTTTCAATATTTAATATATTTCAATATATCTGGCATAGGCTCATTTTGATATATTTTGAAATATATATTTAATTGATTTACAAATCTAGCAGTCTTAGTAAAATAATAGAGTTTTTTTGCTCTTTATTGTTTATTTATTCTATCAGTATGTAACATAAATATATTGCTTATGTCATAAAAAAAGTAGTTAATAAAAAGTGAACATTGTGAAAATGGAATCATAAAGGTTAAAAGCTGAAAGCGTTTATAGGTCTAGTCCCATCCACCCATTTTCAGACTGGGAAAACTGAGGACCAGGGAGTTAAGTGACTTCCTCAAACTCTGTGACCTAGTCAGAAGTGATGTTGAACTACAAACCAAGTTTCCAGTTGCCCAGCTCAGTCAGTTCTTTGATTCCTGTACACTTTCATTGTAGCTTTTCATTTTCTTGTTAAAAAAAAAATAGACAACAATAATTGGGCCTTTCTGTTGTTTAGAGTCTGCTTAATCCAGACCTGGTGAGGCCTAGTCAGCAGTGATATTCTCCTCTTTGGGATGACTGGAAACCAGGCTTTAGACTGGGGCCGAAATTTGTCTGGTGGGCAGGATGGTAGGGGTAGTCGCTATTTTGGTGTGCTTGCATCTTTGCTCTGCAGTGCACATTGTTGGAGTCTTTTGGGTGAAATACCGTCGTGATCATTATAGAGATCATTTGCAATATGTACAGGAGATAAAAGAGGGCAGAAGAATAAGGTGGAAATGAGACGTGGGAGCCAAGGAGGAGGAAGGAGCGAATCTGTAGCCTCGTTGTTCCAGTGAGACGGTTCCCAGGCGTTCATTCACACTCAGCACTCCCCTGGATGGCCTCATTAGTTGTCCCATCCCTGATTCTGGTGATTTCAGAAAAAAGAGAGACTTATTTTTGTCAGTTTGAAGTTAGCTATTTGCATAAACAATCCCCAAACAAGAGATTCTTTTAGATGAATGACAGGTAATTATTCCATATAATGATGAATACTTGCAAGTGGATATGAGAGTGATTGTCTTTACTAGGAAAACAAGTTACCTGAATACTTTTGGCTTACATTGTGCACAGGTTCCTAAAAAATAAGTCTATTTTTTCCTAATCTCCATGTGTAATTTCTACTAATAAATATTTCTTATGCTTTACATCTACGTGGAAAAATTGCCTCCTACACATGCCCCACCTTCCATCCAGGTCTAAACCTCTCACCACCAATGTTATCATTATGCTTGGGATTCCAGCTGCCTTTGCTTATAAGGATTTCATGCAAATATGAACCAAAGGGAGAAAAGCATAAAATACTGCCATTTTTTTCCTTCCCATTTCCCCAAGTTAAATAACAGTTTATTCTGCAGGCTCTCAAATCACTCCCACAAAATTGGCAATCCAATACAATCGACACATGCGTGCTAATCCACCCAGAAGTAAATACACTGTGGTAAAACTGTGACATTTGCGAAGACCACAGCTCCCCAATTATGAAAGAATTAACTAGGGATATAATGAGCAAGGGCCCAGTGTGATTCAGTGCAGGGAAGCCGGCTTGCCATTCTGTGTTTAATCCTCAAGCCAAAACTTCCTATACATTTGAGAACTTGAAAAGAAGTGTGGTTAACTTCAACATTCACTGTAAATAAAAATGTACCACATTTTCTTGGTTTTGACCTCAGAACTGACAAATTCTCCTAAGGGGTGCTAGCTTTGGGATTTTTCGGGACTCAGGTAATTCTAGGACATTGCTTGAACCCTTGCAGGAATGTTTGTGTATCATGAAGCCATATCTCACTGGGTCCAAGATTTGTTGGTTGTTCATGGAAAGAAAAGGGAGTTAGCCTGTTTGCCTTTTTTTGGATCTTAATATGGGGGTTAGCAAACCTGGAGCTGAGTCCCAGCTTTACTCCATTACTAGCGAGGGAGAACCAGCTGGTTCAGCTTTCTCTAAATTACTGGGCTTTTTATATGCATGTTAGTCTTATAGTGACCCTGCGAGGCAATGAAGACACTTGCTGAAGTCACTCCTGTTTTATAGATGAGGAGGCTGAGGCTCAACAAGGTTGTTAGTTACCTGTTATCCCACAGCAACCACTTCTAGCATGTAGCAAACTAGCCAAGGCAGAGGTCCAGAGAAGGCAGGTGCTTCACCTGGCATCACACAGCAAGTTTGGTGCTGGAAAAGGCATAATTAGTCTGGAATTTCCAGCCCATTGCTTAGGTCACTGGACCATGCCGTCTCCATGTGTCTAGCCTGGCCAGGGAGGTGAGCATTTCATCCCCTTGGCCAGGAAACTGTTTCTGTCCCCTGATTGGGTCACAATGAGCACAACCACTCTGGACAGGTCATTGGGAGGGGAAATGAAACGCTAATGATGTTCTCTGCTGTTACAAGAGCATCTCCCGTCCCTATAAATGATGGCTTGGATAGACTGCTCTGTAGGCAAAATAAATAAAGACTGGCCACCACTTTAATCTCTGATCCCCGTCCACCCACGGGCCTCAGGAACATGCCTGACTCACCAGACAGCATCACACATTTCAGCCTGTGTCCGATATGGAGGGGAAGAACATTCCGGAGGCGTGGGCCCTCCGGGAGAAGGCCCAGTCTGCTCCGGGATTACACCCGGGCAGCCTGGAAGCAGGACTTTGCTTTGGCAAGAGAGCATCCACCACCGTGGGGACTCAAGAGAAACATTTCTCTCTCTTTCACTGGACACTCAAGTACAATGTAGTAAATTTTATTGAGCACATAGTGTGTGAGGGTCAAATCCAAATATCTAGCAAGTGGGACAAAATTTTACTGCTGAACCTTCTCCTTCCCAGATAAGAAATTCATCAAAAACTATAAATCATAGTGGGAAAAATAATCTGTTTTTTAAAGACAGGTAGAAAGAAGAATGAAAGAGTGGTCAAAAATAAGTTACTAACACATCATTTATAAATTTGAACTCAGTTTAGAAACAAAAACTTTGTGCAATTTGGATTTTTAATAAAATGATCATTTTTGTGTATTTCTGAATATGAAATCCAAACATGACCCTAGTAAGGGTGGCTCACAACTGTCATCCTAGTACTTTGGGAGGCTTAGGCAGGAGGATTGCTTGAGGCTAAGAATTTGAGAAAAGCCTGAACAAAAGCAAGATCCTGTCTCTACAAAAACATAGAAAAATTAGGCAAATATAGTGGCACATGCCTGTAGTCCCAGTTATTCCGAAGGCTGAGATAGGAGGATCTCTTGAGTCTAAGAGTTTGAGGCAACGGTGAGCTGTGATGAGGTCATTGCACTCCAGACTGGGTGACAGAGTGAGACCCTGTCTTAAAAAAAAAAAAAAAAAAAATCAACAACAAAACAAACAAAACAACCAAATAGTCTCAGTGGGACTGAGAATTTGCTTTGGTACACTAAAGGATTAAAAAGTAAAATAAAAAATAAAAGTGAATAAAATCCAGAAGGATAGGGTACAAAAATTTCCCCAGAAATTCTTTAAACATGTGTTTTTTGATATATTTTCCCATCTTATTTAATAGCTTAATTTACAAATATATATTATTCTTTTTTGTAGTTTCTAATTGACTGTAACAAGAATTATGAGTAAAAAATATACCTGTTAGCAAAAATCCCCCCAAACAAAAAAGACCCTTAAACTAGGCTGCTTTGGTTATATAAAATGTTCTATGCAGAATTTAGACCTCCCTCCCAAAACTCATCCAGTTAAAACCATCTCGTGTTATTCTGTCATTTTCCTGCATTTCATATTTAGTTTTCCTCTACTTAATTGTCGTTTATCTAATGACTTAGTAATGTATATGGTGTTTTCATTTGGCCTCAAGAACCTACTGTTGCTTTATTTACCTTCAGGGAGACATCTGTGCCCTTTGTTGATTTTAAATCTCCAATCATCCCTTCAGAGAGGAACTCAGAGGGGGGAAATCTTAATGTGTAAGTTTCTTGGGTAAATTTACACCTTTACAGGAACTTCCTTGGGTTCCTTGGGGCAGGAGAAGTACCAGGGAAGAGGATGGCAGAGCAGCCAGACTCTAGGTTAGGGTAAGGGTTTAAACATTTGGTTTCTGCTGCTCATTAATGAGTTAAATTTACTATTTCACTTGTCTGCCAGCTAGATATGGTTAATGGGGGCTTTTTTTTTTTAAGTGAAAGATTAAAAAATAGAAGAAAATAAAAAAGTAAAGCTGTGAGATGTGTGACTTAAAAAACTTTGACTCACCCGTGCCATGAGTTTGTGCCTGCTTACTTTTCAATCAATACTGAGTAAACATTTGTGGAACCCCTATTATGTATCAGGCCCCAAGTTTTGTACCAGCGATTCAGAAATGAATGATACTGTGTCTGTTCTCATTCAGCTCTAAGTTAACAGAAAATATGACACCCTCCTACCTAAAAGATTGCTCTTACACAAAGTAATAATAGCAACAAAGCTTCCAAGAAAAATGTATTGATCAGTCTGTATGTGTTCTCTCATTTAATCCTTACAACAACCCTTGGAAGAGGATACTATGACCCCCTTCTATAGAATAGAAACTGAGGCATAGACAGGGTAAATCATTTATCCAAAGCCACAAGGCTACTAAGTGGAAGAAATAGAATTCAAATCTAGGACTGCTTGGACCAGAGTCAATACTGTTCAACACAGTTCTCAGGTGATTTCAATCTCTCCTAAAGCTCAAGTGGTTTGGCTCAATGCACTTGCATGACTTTGGATTTCGCATATTTCACCTGTCCAAGGTTATTAATAGATGCAGAAAAGGAAGGAAGAGCCCCATGAAAACACCTCATGAAGGTGGTGGGATCATGGAAGGATGACTCAAACAGTAAGACCAACATTTTGGCATTTCCATTTTTTTTTTTTCTTGTAAGAAAGCTGTTGGTAGCCTTTAAAATGATAAAATGAGGCAACATGAAAATGCATATGCTATAATAAGTAGAAAGAGGAAGAAGTAGAACACAAAATTGTATGGCTGTGGTGATTCTGCAGTGTAATAGTACATCCGCATTGGGACTGGGAACATCTCAACAAGGGAAAACATAATGGGCTACAGTAGTGGAATTATAGGTGATTTAAAAAAAACAACAACCCTTAAGACATTGATTTTTCACCATTAATGTCAAAATGTTTGTGCAATGAATTTAAAAAAACAACCAAGTGAGTTTATAGGAAGATGTGCATAACCCACTGGTCTCTTGCCCTAGGAGTCAAAATTATCTTGTGGTCTGTTTGCTTCCTTGGCCTGGGAGCCAGCACAGTGTAACTGTATTCATGGCTCACTCTCCTTACAGGGGCACAGAGTTATATATGCATACACTGGGGATGTGGCCGTGAGATGAACAGCTTCTGGTGTCTGGGTAACTGTCCAAAGTTACCATTGGAACCCTGAAGCCCTGAGAAGAACATGATGAAATCTGCCGACAGACAGAGGCAGGGAAGGCAGCAGGAGCCCACGTTCTGTTTGTTTCTGTAAATATTGTCTACTCTGTGCTCTATGTAGTTATAGTGGCCGTGCCAGAAATGCCTGTTAAAGGGAACTGGTACTTCCTGCTCCAGACCCATGCAGCTGCCGCCCCAACTATTCAGAGCAGTAACAGTGATATTAATAATCATTAATTGTGTAGCATCTGGGCCAAGCATTTCTCACACATTGTTTTTTTCAATAACACCTGGGGTACGTATCTTGACCCCCATTCTGCAGATGTAGAAATGGGTTTTGAGAGTTTAAGCAACTTATCCAAGGCCATGCAGTGATTAATTGGAGATCTTGGAATGGCCTAATGACCCAAAGTCTATGCCCTCTGACAGTGACTGTGACTGGTCACAACCTCTCAAAGGCAGCATGTCTGATGTAAGATTGTAAGATGTTAGGAGAGAGGAGGCTCCCAAGAAGGGCAGTGGGGAGCAAGAAGGATGGGAAGCTATGAATGGAAGTGTAGGGGGAAAGCCAGGGCAGAAGGGACCATGGTCAGAGTGTGTTGGGGTGGTGTTGCTGGCTGAGTAGGCATTGCTAGTCACCTTGGGTAGGTGCTTAAAAACCAGGTCAGAGAGTTTGCATGTGAAGCTTGTTTTGAATGTGAGATTAAACTGTCTAGCCATTGGAGGACAGTAGAGATCAAATTTTGGTGGTAAAAATCAATTCCTGGTGAAGCACTGAGAAAAGAGGTTATTCACTAATAATTTTAACATCTATTTATAACCATGGGTTCCCAGATTCCTCTACTGTTTCAAGGTCATTGCTCTCCTCAGGTCAAAATGCCACTTGCACGTGCCCAAGAATTCCTCCAGAAGGATTTCAAAGACAACCAAGCATGTTGGCTGAATCTAGAAGAAGAAACAGAAAATAAAGCCGTTCGACAGGTAATTGTGCTCTTACAGTATGCAAAACATCTTTGTGGGCATGGTTGAGAACAAGACATGATGCAGAAACAAGTATTTAGTGGAGTGGGGAAATCTTGAGAGACAATGTCATAGCTGGGCAATGAAATGTTTTGTTTCTGTAAGTTAACATGAAGAGTGGTCCACGTGACGGGGCAGGATGGACAGATATTGAAAGGCTATCTACGGAAAAGGCACTGACTGGGGGTATCTATTTAAATTAGGACTAATGGAGAAATGCGCATTAAACCCTTTTGTGAATTTAAAGTTGTCTATGTTTTACAGGAGAAAAAAATGATGAAAGTGAGAAGGCAATGATTAATATGATCGTGGTAAAGAAGGTGACGACATTCGTGGTGCCTGAAGGTAGTGGATCTGACCAGAAACTGCTCTTTTCATTTGGGCATGAAGACTTTGAATAATGATGGGATCTGAAGGGCATCCAGTTGACTGCAAACCAGTATTTCACTTGTTACAAATCTTTTTTGTGTTAATAAACTTTGTCTAGTAGTATTCCTTGAGGAAAGGGAGTGCATATCCTGAAAAGAATTATTGAAAAATTAGGGAAACATGCTTATTGCTAATGACTTGCTCAACTGAGAATGGGTATTAGGCCTCATTTCTGTTTGTTATTAAGCATAACATGTTTTATTCCTCAGTGTAGAAAATATGAGCTTTTGATATCACTGCTTACTATAATTGACTCTTCTGAGCCCTGTTTGAACTTAGTGATTCATCATTTTTCAAATTAGTAGGGACACAGTTAGGGTAAAATGAAGCTGTAATCAGTAAAACCTTCCAGAGCGCTCTGCAATAATGGATTAGGCTGTCATTTGTAGTATCTCTTATTTCTGCAATCGTCTGAGTTTTGGATGCCAATTTAAACTCATTAGTTTAATTTTTAAGATATTTCTCCTTGCTTCTGACAGCTATAGGAAGCATGTCCATTTGAGGCAAGCTGCCTTATTTGTTGAATTTGGCAGAAGTGACCCCCCTTGTAAAAGACAAGATACGCATGTGTCAGGCGCTCCTGGGGTCATCCATCTTCTTTGGCCCCTCCACCCACTGGGGCTGGACCACATGCACCCACAGTTCAGGGCCCTTCTCTTTGTCATTATGCCCTTGTCAATTCTGCCATTTATTCAGTGATTAATCATCATTTGGAAGGTTCTGCTGGGAGCCCACAGAAAGGAGAGTATTCCTGCAGGTGGTTTCTCTCTGATTAGTCAAAAGTGATAATGACTTGCTGCTGGGGCTTTGTCATAAGGAGGGGAGGATGGTGAGTTCTTTTTCTTTGGCAGGAATGCAATTGAATTTTATAAACTTGGGAAATAAACTTATTTGTGCAAAGAACATTAGAACGGGTCTTTTTTAAAGTGTTCTCTGGAGACACTGTTTTTTAGTTAAAGCACATTTAGAGTCACAACTTGCTTATGTTACACCTTACTTTGTTTTTTTTAATTTAGGGAATTAAGATGCATATTCATGCCAACTTCACTGCCTAAAGAGAACTATGTGGAAGATGAGCTATCTGATGGTTTGTCATGACTGTTTCCCACCAAAGTAATATCTTCCATATTTTTACCTTCGACAGCCACAAAGATGGATAATGTTGGTATTTAACGTAAGGCAGTATTACTCTTTTATATCATTTATGTAGAAAAAAAATCTGACAGTGAAGGTTTCGGTTACATGATTTAAAGATGACTACTTTCATGGGGTGGGAGTATGTGCAAGTATGGGCAGTCTGGCAAATTCCCAAAGGAGCTTGGCCTTTTAGAAGATGGTGGTGCCTTTTTTTGTGGTGATGAAATGTTGCCAGAAGAGGAAATCTGGGTGCCTTTGGGTGGTGGAGGGAAGGAAGAAGACGGGAGAGGCTGGGGAGGAGCAGGGATGCCTCTCAGCCCACTGGCAGCTCAACCAGTCTCCCCACCGATTAGCATGTATATGATTCCTGAGTAAGCAGGCAGGTTTCCAGAACAAGGCAAGTAAGTTCTTCCATAGAAAGAGAGAAAAGAATCTGAATATGAGTGTATGTGAACAGTTTTTTTTTTAAACTTCTCTGTTGATGAGAAGATTACTCATTTTAGTCTCATTCCTATGGGCAAAATCAGAACTGCTGGAACCTCAAACCTACTCTGTGGAATAATTATTCATTTTTTTCATCTCCTATTGTTGAGTTTCTCTCAAATGATAGGTGTTGGTGATAGAAATGAAATATGTCAAGATCCTGGAACCCAATACTGGTACTTACTTTGAGTAGCAAATTAAGTTCCCCTGTGCAGTGCCCCCTGCTCACCGCTGTCCTGGTCTGAGCCTGAGTGTGATCTCTGAGGGTCCCTCACTGTGGGCTGCATCCTGCTGCTGGCGTATGGCTGGGGTGTATGTGAAGGGGGGGAGGGACTCCTCCCCAAATCTCCCTCCCCCAAGGCAGCTGCCCTGAGAAGGGAGCTTGGGCTGGTCCTGAGTGATTTGCAATTCATAGTTCTAGGACTGGGAGCCTCTGCTGCTTGAATGGAAAATCAGCAAGAGTGACAGCCAGTTGCCAGCTGGAGAAGTGCAGAGTTGGCAGCCGGAGAGGCAGCAAAAGACAGGTCAGGACAAAGGGAGGCAGGTGGATGTTAGAAGCAGCTCAAAGCTCTCACCTGGACAGCAAAGTGCTGAACACAAGCCTTGGTTTCCCTTCTCGACCTTAAGCTCCCTTTGTTCCCAATCCAATTTAGCCTCAGTCCTGAGTGTAAGAGGCAGATGGCAGCTTGAGTGCAATCCCTAATAGGTGGGGACTTGCTTTTGAATGAACATCTAGACCCAAAGCAATGGTTCTCAAAGTATAGTCCCTGGACCCACTGTGTAAGTATCACCTGGAGACTTGTTAGAAATGTAAACTCTTGGGTCTTCCCACAGGCCTAACTGAAGCAGGTACTCTGAGGGGTGAGTCCCAGTAATCGACTTTAACAAACCCTCTGGGTGATTCTGACGTATATCAAAGCAAGAGAATTGCTGACCCAAATTAACCAAGCTATGACCTAGTGGTATTTGGAACCATTTATCACTGAATTGAGGAAAAAGGGCATTAAAGAGCTCCTCTTATCATTCCTCCCAGGAGACCACCTATCCCAAAACCATCCTACCTGTGGATTCCAAGCTGCTGAACGCAAGAGCAAAAATAGCCTTTAGAATTTAACTAAGCAGCTCTGTTGGCACTGTTTTCCAAGCACTCTACCCCCAGAGCCGGTGGCCGGGGAAAAGAATCTGCGAGGAGGGCACGTCCCATGGGCCATGTGGCTGCAGAAGGAGGGAGAGGTGGCAGGAGCTGCTGGAGGATTTAAATCTATCTGGACTATTGTGACCCTCGCCATGATTTATTGATTCATATTCATTCTCATCTCTCCATCCCCAAAGCTAGATGTAAGCAGGTGGCAAGAAAAGAAGCCTTGCTTTTAGGCATCAGCATATGGAAATCAATGATGAAGTTCCTTCCTCTGATGTCAGTTCACATCCAGATCCCCACCAGATGATCCTTACATTGCAGATCTCCTGCAAGTGGCCAATAACAGCAAGAAAAACCACCTGACCTAACTACAAGTAAAGAATCCTGGCTGCGACCACGATCGGCTCCCAGACCTCTGTAAGAACTGTGCCAGACTGGATTGGTGCCTGCCCAGACCTTGGTAAGAGCTGTGCCACAACCCCCAACCCGTGCCCGCCTGCCCTTTGCATCCCCTTACCAGGAACTGGGGGAGCCGCACAACCCCGTGTCCTCCCTCCTGTACCCTCCCTGCCTCCACACCGGCCCACTGGTCTGGCCAGGGACTCTGGTAGCCGAGTGCCCTCTGGAGCCCTCCCTGCCTCTGCACAGAGCCCTTCTCCTGGCCAGAGACTGCAGCGCCTTGGGCTCTCTGTGCCAAAGTCACTGGGTGCCAGGCACTCCAAGAACGTGTGCACCACCTCCCGCCCTGTTGTTGGATCCTGGAGTGTCACATGCGGAGCTTCTTCCACAACCAGAACTCCCTAGCTTGAGCAGCCCCAGAGGAACTACACAGGGTCACTCCCTACAAGATTCAGCAACAATAGAGTGATCCCGCTAGGGCCCAATCTTGGAGAGACACCTCCCCAACTCTGAGGACGGCCAGAGGCAACGGTGAAAAACAATCATGACGTGAAATCAACAGAAAAACTCTGGCAATATGAATAATCTGAGTAGATCAACTCCCCCAAGGATCAATGGGGCAGAAACAGCACAAGACCCCATGCACAAACAAATAGCTGAGATGTCAGAAATTGAATTCAGGATCTGGATAGCAAACAAGATCAAATTAGAATTCCAAAAGTTATCTCATGAATTCAATGCATTCAAAGAGCAAATGACCAAAGATTTTGAATCATTGAGACAAGAAGTTACATCCCTCAAAGGTCTAAGAAACACAGTAGAATCCCTCGGTAACAGAATGCAGCAAGCAGAAGCTTCTGACATTGAAGACAAAGCTTCCAAATGCTCCCAAACCCTCAAAGAAGAAGAGAAATGGAGAGCAAAAACAGACCACTGTCTCAGAGAGCTCTGGGATAATTCAAAGAAAACTAATATTCGTCTTATAGGGATCCCTGAAAGTGACGAAGTGGCTTCACAAGGCACAGAGTCTCTTCTCCATGAGATTATAAAGAAGAATTTTCCAGATATGCCAATAGATTCCGAAATTCAGATAGCAGACAGTTTCAGAACTCCAGCACGACTCAATCCAAATCAGACATCCCCCAGACACATCATAATCAATTTCACTAAAGTGAATATGAAGGAGAAAATTCTGAAAGCTGCCAGATGAAAAAAAAACTATTACCTACAAGGGGAAGAATATTAGAATAACTGCAGATCTCTCTGCTGAAACCTTTTAAGGTAGAAGAGGATGGTCATTGACTTTTAATCTCCTAAAACAAAATAACTTTCAACCCAGGATCCTGTACCCAGCTAAACTGAGCTTCATTTATGATGGAGAAATTAAATACTTCCATGACATTCACATGCTGAAGAAATTTGCCACAACTAAACCAGCTCTCCA
>CAUYPK010008729.1:0-25122 GCA_963574355.1 Loris lydekkerianus | reverse complement strand
TTTCTGCTAAAATCGCCTGCAAAAGACAGGCTGTTCTGAGTTCAAATGTCTTTGCTGCTGAAGGTGTGTATTCGAATACCCCTCTTCCTGCACTTTTTTGTCAAACCTGGAAAGTTTCCGGGTTTGTGAGCAGTGTCATGCAAATCCTTTACTCACAGGTGGCCTCCTCTGGTTGCCCAGGGAGACAGGGGGTGTGGCTTCAGAATATCTAGAAGTGAGCTGTTTTGCTGTTAAAACAAAAAACAAAAAAACCCGGCTATCGACCCTTCACTGACCAGCCGCAGTTTATGCTCTGTCTATAGCCCTCAAGAGAGCTCCCAGAGATCTGGGCTCCTGGGGGACAGGCCTCCAGATCTGAGAGTGGGGGCGAGGGAGAGTGTTCCGAGCCCAGAGCTGCAGCTCACACAATTTTGCCTGGCCGCACCACTGCCAGACACTCCGTGTCTCTGGGAACTGCTGCTCTGGAGCTGTTTCTGTCTAGCCGACTGTCCGCCATCTCCTCACTTCCACGCCCCAGAGACAGCATAGTTCAGAGACTGAGCACCCCACAAGAGGTCACCCTACAATCCGGACCTCTGGCAGGCAGGCCCCCAGATCCTCGAGTGGAAATGAGAGGGAGTGCTGGGAACTCAGCGCTGGAAATGCTCACAGTTTTATGCCTAGTTGTATTGCTGCCAGAGGAGAGCAAATATTTGTAGGTTATACCTCCGAGAAAGGTCTAATAACTAGAATCCACAGAGAACTCAAATTTATCAGCAAGAAAAGAACACATGACCCCATTTTAGGGTGGGCAAGGGACTTAAGAGAAACTTCTCTAAAGAAGACAGATGCAAAATCTACAAACACATGAAAAAAAGCTCATCATCTTTATCATCAGAGAAATGCAAATCAAAACTACATTGAGATATCACCTAACCCCAGTAAGAGTAGCCCACATAACAAAATCCCAAAACCAGAAATGTTGGCGTGGATGTGGACAAAAGGGCACACTTCTATACTGCTGGTGGGAATGCCCACTAATACTTACCTTCTGGAAGGATGTTTGGAGAATACTTAGAGACCTAAAAATAGACCTGCCATTCAATCCTATAATTCCTTTACTAGGTTTATACCCAGAAGATCAAAAGTCTTCTGGGTATAAACAATATAACAAAGACATCTGTACCAGAATGTTTATTGCAGCCCAGTTCATAATTGCTAAGTCATGAAAGAAGCCCAAGTGCCCATCGACCCACGAATGTACTAACAAATTGTGGTACCTTTATACCATGGAATACTATGCAGCCTTAAAGAAAGATGGAGACTTTACCTCTTTCATGTTTACATGGATAGAGCTGAAACATATTCTTCTTAGCAAAGTATCTCAGGAATGGAAGAAAAAGTATCCAACGTACTCAGCCCTACTATGAAGCTAAATTATAGCTTTCACATGAAGGCTATAACCCAACTATAGCACAAGACTATAGCACAAGAAAGGGCCAAGGGAGGAGAAGGGAGGGCGGAGGTTTTGGTGGAGGGAAGGTAATAGTTGGGGCCACATCTATGGTGCATCTTAGAATGGGTACAGGCGATTGCACTAATGTACACAGCTATGATTTAACAATTAAAAAAGAAATAATAATAATAAAAGTTGAATATTCTTTGATGATTTTAGCTACTACATGTGGTTGGGTAGTGAAGTTTAGAAACTTAGCACTATAATGTCATGTCAATTGTGTTCTATTTTTTTTAATGGATCAGCTAGTAGCAAGATACATAATAATCACAAAGTTAGAAAAAGAAGACACAAAAGTTAAAACTTTTTAAAGAAACAAACAGTAACATTGATATGAATTAGTTACATACTGACCTCTCCATTTTGTGATGACTTACAATAAGTAGTTCACATACCCTGTACTTGGATGTGAAAAATGTTCAATTTAGCACTTTAGTGTTTATACCTGCAATTACTCTCTTTAGTGTAATATTGCTTTTCTCTGTGCATGATGATGCCCCCATCAAACATTACAACTTCTCTAAGGAGAGAAAGCATTTTACATTATTTATACATGAGTCTGGTCAAATAGTAGGTGTTTAATAAGAATATGTTGAATTAATTTGTTGAAAAATTGAATAATTTATTCATTTATTTACTAAATAAGTATTGCAATTACTATGTATAAGGCACTATGATAATATTTTTCTCCTTAAGAATACAGAACATATTTTTACAATTAAACTTAAAATATCTCTGTGAAATAAAAAAAAAAAAAAACTTCTAAATGAGGGAGATTTTAAATAAAGATTTTGATAATATAAATTCTCATGACCATATCAATGTATGCAGCTATGATTTAATAAAAATAAATGTTTAAAAAATAATAATATAAATTCTTTAAACATTAATTTCTCACCTAATAGACATATTTTTGTAGGTATACTATTTTTAACATAGGCATGGCCTGTTTTCAAGATATTTGTGACCTACTAGAGATAGAGTTTGCGTTATGATTACCAATTCTTTATAATAATCAGTATTTACTTTCAAAAATAAAAGTGAATTTGTTGAAAAGGAGATTCAAAAAAAGTATGAATTTAATAAACTAATGATTTTCATGACGATGTTATTTGTATTCAAAAGCCCAGTAGACTTCTTGGGTTCAAAGATCTACATTTTTTTATAGATAAGTCATTCTATTTTCCAGATTTTTTTCTCAAAATCTGAATTATTTGAGCCACGTATCACACATCACCCACTAGAATAGTACCTTGCATATTTATAATGTTAATCAATGAAGTTCTTGTATGTCAACAATTTGTTTCTCACTAGCTCCAGTTTCTTCTCATAAATATAAATTATACCAAATTATTAGATCTCCAACTTTGGTTGCAAATTAGCTATTAAGGTTGTAAGTTTCACAAAATACAATTATTCAAGGTGTGTGTGTTTGTGTGTGTTCATGGATGCCCCTTCCTTAACTTTTCAAGTTTTCTCCCACTTTCTATTAACCCCACGTGTGAGGTGGAGCCAGTCTCTCTGACAGGCCTGTCACAGATACACTTGAAATTTTAGTCGAAAGTATATGGTCACTTCTTAGGAAGGTCAATGTTAGAGTCCAGATGAAGCTGATTACAAATCCTATTGCTCAAAATTGCTTTTCAGGGATTAGAAATGAAAGTATGGGTATGTTTCCCAAAGCAAGCATCTCTTTGAAGGGATGGTGGTAGAAGAGAGAGCCTATAAGAATAGATGAAAATAGAGTCAAGCAACAACAAATGCAAACTGATCTGTTAGTTTCACAAAGAATTCTGTGAAGCTCTTAGGTACAAATAATATACTAGAGTCTCCAGTTAGAAAAACTGCTTACCTAAAAGACAGAAAATACATCATAATATTTCTGCTTATTTCCCTTCTCTTAGGATGGCTCATTTACAGTTGAGTATGGGACTTAGTATGGTCCAATGCAAAGCTCAGTATGAGCCATCACATCTTTTTCTTGGGAATTTGAACAGATTATTTAAATACCTTAAATACAGACAACAGCAAATACTTAGGTTCACAGTTTCTTGTAATTCCTATTTTTAATATTGTGATCAAAGCCTATGTGCTTTTACATTCTGCGTTCAAAGTTTCTTTGGGATTGCTCCTCATCACATGTATTCATAGATAGTGACATGGTGACATTGATTGCCATAATGTAAGCCTGATGTTTCTATTTCTTTATCATTCTTAGGATGACAGTATAGATTTAAGGAATATATTAATTTCACATATTACATAGCTTAATTTTTTTCCCTCAAATTCAAAAAGCTTCTCTTGAAAAGCACTTGAAAAAAATAGATGTTCTGTGACAGGTGTCAAGACTTCATAGCATAGAGATCAGTTGCTTTAACTAACTTCCTAGATTTGAGATTTATTCTTGAGACTTGAAATCTCTATCTGTAATATTATTGCTTGACTTATAATAGGGTACCTTATGCACACAAAATAGCTTTTATTTGTTTCAATATTATAGTAGAGAATGCTTTTTCGAGACATATTAAGAAACCATTAGGGATTCAAATGCAAGCCTAAATATAAACACTGAGTCTTTGCCAAAGCAAATAATATAACTTAGGTAAAAAGAAATAAATAGACTTCCATTCTGTACGGCAGAGATCACATATGTTCAGGTGGCCAGAAAGTTGCATTCTTTTATGTTTTTGATTAGAAGATGAAATGTCGTTTCAAAAACCTGAAAACATGAATGGGTAAAATTAAACTCAGGATTTTAAAAGTATATATGATGTTGATTCATTTTTATATTTTACACATGAGAAGACAGGATAAAAATGGAAATATTTCTCAATGTTACATAATCAGGTCATAGAACTAGAATTTGAGTATAGGTTTTCCACTTTTAAAAATCTAAATGATCTAGTCTTAATGCTCCTCAATATGGTAGCCACTACTTAGGTGTTATTATTTTAGTGTAATTAAAATTAAATTAAATGAAAGATTATTATCTTTAGTCCCATTAACCATACTTCAAGCATTCCATGACCACATAACCAGTTCCTGTCATTCTGAACAGGGAAGATTATAGAGCATTTAGTTACTTTATGCTCACTGTTGATCTAGACAACCCATATGCTGATTAGGGAAACATAATCTCATGGAGATTAGTTCATTGGTGTAAATTGTTGAGCTAGACTGACAGAGAATCAGGCATAAATCCCAAGTCTTCTAAAGCCTATACAAAGTTGTTTCTACAAATTCAAACAATTTGCAAAAGAAGTTAATGTACACACATACACGTGCACACCCCTAAAAGCAAAAAATCCTCTATTCCTGCTTTTTAGGCAGTATGAAGTTCACATCCTGTATGCAAACTATAGACAGTAGAAAAAAGAAGAGGTTCTAGTCTATTTTTATGATCTTGAAACAGAAACACCAAGAAAGATGGTAAATGTGCAAATTTCCTTCTAGAACACCCCAGTGGAATGAGACACTGTTGATCAGCATTAGTCATAAAGAGCAGAGGAAACCAAAGATGATGTATAATTGATGTTCTTAATGCCTGTCAGCTTTGGGGACTCTGTTTTATTCTGAGAAAAGTATTTTGTGATAAGTTCACATAAGAAGAATTGCACCAGTTAATACGTCCTGTAAAGACTTCAAACTCTTGTATACGCTTTATCCATATTGAATTTATCAGTTTCTCTTTCTTTTTCTTTCTTCATCTTCACCTCTGTACATCTGTCCCTCTTTCTCTCTTTCTCATCCACTTCCCCCATCTTCTTATTCATATAACTTTTCCACTTAAAAACAGATTGCATAAGCCATTCCTATTTTAACCTAAGTGCATTAATGTATGAATTTATATAATCACAGAACAACTATCAAAATCAACAAAAGTTAACCTTGAAAATAATAAACTTCTATGTTCTAGCAATTATTTTTATATAATAGACTTTCTAAACTTCCCACGTGAACAGGAGAAAGACATCTTGTCCAAGTCTTAACCTAAAACTACTTTTCCCATATATAATCTGTTTACATAAAGTATTTACTGAAATTTTGCAGGAAGACCTTGTCATCATATTTGCTTTATTTCAGGAGTAATCCTTGGGTTAAGCAAATGTTCATTCATTAGCATATTTAATAATCTTCCCCAAGGTCAATCACTACATATTTCAGTCATCTAATTCCATTAAAAGAAGACCTTGGACATTTAGAAATTAAATTAACTGATTCTATCCTCTAATTAAAACAATTGTAAAATTCCAAATCTCTTTTTTTTCTTTGTTCTTTGTTTTTTGTGTCTGTGGTTTAAAACTTACTAGATTGGTATTAAGGACATAGAAACTAAAGATTAAAATAGGATATGTAAGATCAAAGATATCTTCTCACTTGAGAATTATAGTCTCTTTTTTTATTATGTTTTAAATATTTGTTAAACTAAACATTTGTTGTTTTTCTTTTACATGCATATTAAGCAACCATTTAGAGTGATTGAGACTCTAATATTCTGGTATCATAATATGGTGTATTAGTCAACCACCACTATTCCAAGGACAGAGCCTCCTATTTCTGAAGCTGCACTTACATTTGCTACCAACAGTGGAAATACTCTTCTGTCAAGCACACGTTCAAAGAAAATGACAAGTTCACTCAAGCCTATGTGCTTAACTATATCAAGATTGAATGGTGCATCTGTAGTTTAAAATTGCTGTTAATTACACTCATACAAATTCATTGTAGGAAAATAGAATTAAATATGTATTCTAGAATGATGATCCTAACATTTAAAGCATTAGGTATGTAGTCCTTTTCCTTCAAAAAGAAATGTACAGGCACTCCCAGCTGTGCATTCTGCCTTTTGGCATTATTGGACTCTTCTGCATATGAAAGTTTTGAGATCTTTGGCAAAGCCTGGGCATGCACTACAGTGTTGGATATTCTGGGATCTATAAAATCTACTTTGTACCCAGAGGAAAATCAATTAGCTAGTTCAAATTTGTCAAAAGAAGCCTTTCCTTAGCAGAGCACAGCTACACATCCTCACACTTCTTTGTTTCTGAACTCCTCCTCAAATGTTTTTATGTTAATTGTAGCAAAACACACACACACACACACACACACACACACAAATGTACATATATACATATTACTTTTCTTCCCTAAACTTTATGAAAAACAGCCTCCTTGGACTCCATATCCTGCTTTTCTTCCCTGCAGCTCAAGTGTTGCTTGCACTCTATGCAGTCCCCATGGGGTCTTTTTGGTAGAAAATGGCTAGAGGAAATAAAACAGGCTGCTAGGTGATCAGTTTGGAGATTTGGGGAAAAGTCTTATTCCCAACTTCAACACTGCCATACTGAAAGAGAAAACCTGTGGCAGAGCAATTCATAATGGAAACAAGTAAAGGGATGTTGGTTTGAATCATCTTGTTACTTCTGCAGAAAGACTCTTTCCTTTCCATTTAGTCCAATTCCTATTTGCACAGCTTGTTTTCAACATTTTCAGACCATTCTTCCTTGCATCAACTGCTTTGGTAAAGTAGCTATAATTTGTTGATGAGAAATAATCTCAATGCCAGGTGGCTGGCTCTTTGTGTATGTAGAGGCTTTCTGTTGGTGGCAATGCCTCTAGTCAAACTTGCTCTAAATTTCCCAAAGTCTATTTGGATCTCCAATGAGGAACAGCTTGTATTGTGGTATTTCACAGTCTTTCCAACCCTTGAATGTAAAGCCTAAAGGGACTTCAGAATTCATCTAATCTAATTCCTCCAATAACAATTAAAGCATTTTCAGGGCATGATAACATTATTTCTATTTTTAATCTTAGCACCTGGTGTACTGCCTAGCTCACAATAGATACTCAAAAACCATTAGCATTTGAGGCTATAAATCAACACTTTTGTTGATTTGATAAAATAGTAAATAGATACTCTGAGAAGCTGAGTAATTTCCCCATTGTCACACAGCATATTAACAAAAAAACGAAGAGCTGAAAATATTTCCACAGCACATCAATTCCTTTGCACAACATTGTCTTAAAAAAGTCGATGCCAAGCAAACACTATCTAGAATCACCTTCCTGCAACTCAGCAAATTATTGCTCAATATCATTTCTCAGTTAATAGGTAATTTTTCACCTTAAGAATGTATATGTGCGTAGTAGAAATAGCACTAGATTTGGAGTCACAATGCAGGTTATTTGTAGATTTGCTCCTTAATAGCTATGTGAACCTCAGTTTTCTTGGCTATAAGATAAAGATAATAATTCTGGCAATAATTTGGAATATTCTAGAAACTTTTTTCACCTGTGGGTCTTAGATGTCCTAGAACCGTAGAGCATTCAGAAATATTCTACTAATAAAAAAAAAAAATTGTTTAAATCATATAAATGGTCATCCCTTTACTAATAAAAGAACTATTATTTTAATTTTCTAAAATGCTACATAGCTTACATAATATATTACATATTTGCATATGATGTAAACTAGTAAATTATTAATTTATTTCGTGGGGTCAGAATCAAAAAGGGCCTATGGAGACTTACAAATCATAAGAAGAAATTCTTGCTAAAAGTTGAAACTATAGGGTAATATATCGGTATATATTGGCTCACAGGCAATGTCAAATAAAAATAATTTATACTAAATGGAAACATCCCCGAGATTTCCTTTTTGCTCCTCCTCTTCCTTATTATGGCCTAAGTGGCCCCAATACACCATGCTTTCTTACCCCAGGCCCAGGCCTCATGAGCCAGGAGAATAGTAGATGCTATGTTCCAAGAGCAGAAGCTCCTGGTGTGAGATAAATTAAGACAGCATCAGGAGCCATTTTAACAAATTTCCTTTTCTAGGGCCTATTCTGGCAGCACAGGTCCGATGTTCACATTAATTAGATGAGCAACTTGGTCCCAGAGGTCGTTTTCTTCATGCAGATGCAGGCAGTGAGCTTCCCTTTAGGACAAGCAAATGAGCAGACTTAAGACCGGCAGGTGAATTTTTGACATAATTTGTTTAGCAGAAAAAAATCAAATACCTTAGAAACTGCCTAGCTGTTTTAGTTTAGCTATTTCCAGCTGTGTGTGCCATTTTTTACTTTCTAAGTATATGTATATACATACACACAGACACACAAACACACGCATACATACGGTAAATACTCAGCTCTCTAGTTATTTACTTCTAACCCTTTTAATGGTTTGATTTTTCAGTATGAATAATAAATAATAATTGCACAATAAAATTTGATTTTAACAATTCCTACCTTGCTTTTCTACTTCACTTTAGGTGACCTCTAATTTCCTTTCTAAACCCAAGTATCTCATTGACCTACACATTAAACTGCAAACTAGGAAGAAATTTCTTATAATAACAATTCAAAGGACAGAACTAAAATAGACAAAATCAAAAGAAAAAGGTGAGAAAAAAGAGCAAAAAGGAAGATTTAAAGCATTTAAAAATATTTCCTGTGGAGGTGTACAGAAATAACAACACTTGCCCAAAAGTCTTGGAGTTTTTTTATGGCACTGCAGCATGTTTTGTAGTAAAAAAAAAAAAATACCATTATAACTTGGTAGTTTCTATAAATGAAGCACTTTACTTCAGCATCTCAAAGGGTATTTTTTGTTTATTATTAAGTTGATCCTCAACTTTTATAGTGAGAACCTGGGATGATGTAAGACTGCAGCTTATTTTGCACTGATTTTTGTGTGGGAGGGTAGGAGAAGGATGACAATGGATAGAAGGAAGGGGAGGCAATTGATCAACACATCTGTGCCCAGCAGCTTCTCCCAGGGCCCGGGTAAGAACCTTGTAATTACAGGCATGTTGGCCTATTGTATAACTTGAGACTGATGAGGGGTAAAATAAAAAAAAACTGAAGCAAACTCCCCGATTTCTAGGTTTTATGATGAATCTTTCCCATTTATACACCATTCAGGGTTCCAGAAAACTTGCAATGGCTGCTTCCTCTGCTTTACTTCTCTTTCCTTATACTTCCAAGCAATCTTTTTCCTGGCAAAACAGACAAATAAGATACTTTGCTAATCCCCCATAGCAAAGAAGAAAATTTTCAAGGCAAATGTATACTATTTAAAGAACAATAGGTAAGCTGGTCTGATGATAGAAGGAGAAATGTATAATTTCTGCAATTTGACAGTGTTTACGTAGAGATAACTAGGAGGGGACAAAACAGAGGCAAGGTGAAAGGAAAGTGAAAATGTGTAAAACATTGTTCTTTAGAATCCCAGTAAATGATGTCCTTCAAGACTTTGTCAGAGCCAATATCATGAAACACATCAATGCTGCTAATATAAGTGTTTTCTCTATAATGCTTTATTTGTGACAAAAGTCACAATGGTCTCAATCATAAGTCAGATATTTTAAGGAAGCAAATTTATACTTTAACAGGGTAGATTATTTCTTGGTAATTCTATGCCCAACATTTTCTATGTTATACTTTGTCAAAGTCGTACTCCTAAACATAGGAGCTGAAAATGGGACAGAGAAAAAAATGAAAATAGCTTATCTTACAATGCAGTATTTCATGGGAGTTGCCTTGTACTATTTTCTGATTCCAAATCTGAGTCAATAATTTCTCCTAGACAATTGAATGTGGGGTTGAATATAAGAAGTCTACCAAACTCTAAAGGAGGATTTTAATTACCTTTGTGATTTATTACTTACTAGGATAATTCCTGAGAATCAGCAGAGTTGCTTACCAGAGCTATGAGAAATAGCTGGTTGTAAGTTATAGGTGAGCCACATTAATCATTTCTGGAATCTTGTCAGTGTGGGCATTGACCCCATGAAGCCTAAACAGTGAGACATAATATGCTAACCCTGCATCACCATTCTTCAGATCAGAAATTAAGGTATCCTTATCTTAATATAGCCTAGTTACATTTTAGAAAAATAATAGCTATGTGACTAACCTGACTAAAGGCAATGAGATAAGCCAGATAATGCCTGTCCTAAATTCGAATCATTTTTATTATTCATTGATTGGGAAATTAAGTTTTGTTTTGTTTTCTTTTTATGAACTGTTCTCTTTTCTCAGTGCACTATTTTGGGTGCTTAGACGATACTAGTAAATAAAGCCCAATCCCTCACTCTCCTGAAGCTTATAATCTAGTGGTGGGAAATAAGAGATAAATAAATTTATAAAACCCATCAAGTGCTAATAGAAAGTAAGAATAAGGAATGATATTTTGCACAGGATGGTTAGGAAAGGTTTCTTTGTTAAGAGAATATAGAAACTGAAGAAATGACAATGAGAAAACATAAGGAAAAGTTTATTAACCAGAGCACTGAGCACTCAAAGGCCTGAGGTGAGTATTTTTAAGGAAAAATAAAGAAGATGATATGGCTGGATTAAAATGTTCAAGGTAGGAAATGATAAGAGAAGTGATCAGAAAGCCAGATGGAAGCTGAATTATGCAGATCCAAGATCATAGTGAGTTGAAGGTTTGAGGAGTGATTTGATTGCATATTTGTATTAGGTTTTGGTTCCAGTATGATATTCTTTATATTATGTACATTTTCAACTTATGCATTTGGTTTTTACATATATGAATAGAGATTTGTCACAGGACATAGTAGAGCTCAACAAACATCTTTGGAAAGCATGAATGAATGAGTATACTGTTCCATAGTATATGCCTTAGTTTGTAGGTAAACTGTAGGGAATTATCTGCCTACTCAGTTCTGATGCAAGAAAAAACATAGAAGAAACATTTTAACTTCGTATTTTTACAAATAAAACATCAAACTCTCTGATGCCAAATGTTTAAAAATTGATTATGTATAATAACATTCAAGAGAGTATTCCCTAACATGTAGAAATTCCATGTTTTATCAAAATTTATTATTATTATTGAATGTTTCCCATTTCTTAAATACAACCAATGCTCTTCAAAAATCCTTTCCTAATCCACCCTTAAATTCTAATCCACTATATTTCCTGTTTCCCTATTTCCCAGGATCAATTATACTCTGAGTCACTTTATCTATACAATTTGTTAAGTTGATCATCTTGACTAGACTCTGTATTCTATAAAATCAAAACCTTAATTTAACCAACATTATATTTCCAATCTCAAGCACTTTAGCTGGCAAATATTTGTTACTCCTTAAATGTTTGTGAATAATATGTGAGTTAAAAAAAAAAGTCTGCTACAAATGTATCTTTTTTTATGCTGTACATGTCATAAGAAGCATTGTTTCACACAGTATACCACACTTATTTTATGAGGATGCATGGTATAAATTAAGTACAATTCATACCATCAGAAAAAGTAAATGCAATAAGAATAGCAATACACTCTTCTGCAAGAAACTAGTCTAGGGCAGTGCCTGGGGCTCAAAGGAGTAGGGTGCCAGCCCCATATACCAGAGGTGGCGGGTTCAAACCTGCCTGGCCCTGGTCAAAAACTGCAAAAAAAAAAAAAAAAAAAAAAGCTAGTCTATTTGGTTTCATGAGTTTTTTTGCCATTAATATATCTTTGTTTTAAAAGTTTCTGTTTTTGTCTTTTGCTTACTTTTTAATGGGTTGTTTGGTTGTTTCTTGCTGATTTGCTAGAGGTCTTTGTAGATTCTGGCCATCGTTGCCTTATCAGATGTATAGAATGTGAATATTTTCTCCCACTCTTTGGATTGTCTTATTTGCTCTTGGGATTGTGTCCTTCCTTGACTGTACAAGAACTTTTTAATTTGATTAGGTCCTATTTATTTATTTTTCTTGTAGCTGTGATTGTTTGGGTCTTCTTCATGAATTCTTTGCCTAGGGTGATATCTGTAAGAATTTTTCCAACATTTTCTTCTAGGATTCCCATAGTTTCCTGCCTTAGGCTTAAATGTTTTACCATCATGAGTAAATTTTTGTGAGTGGTGAGAGGTAAGGATCTTGTTTCAGACTTTTACATGTGGCTATCCAGTTTTTCCAGCACCATTTATTGAACAAATATTTTCTGCAGTGCATGCTTTTATCTGTTTTGCACAAAATTAGATGAGAATATGAGGATTATTTCATTCCTGGGTCTTCTGTTCTGGTCTATAGGTCTATGTTTCTGTTTTTGTGCCAGTACCGTGCTGTTTGATTACTATAGACTTTGGAATCTGGCCAAGATATGGATGAAATAAAATGTTCAGTGTGTCTAATCATTAGGGTAATCCAAATCAAAAGCACAAGGAGTTATCACATAACTCCAGTGTAAATGGTTCATATTAAAAAGTCCTGGAATGACAGAAGCTGGCATGAATGTGGAGAGAAAGAAATGTTTAAACACTGTTGTTGGGACTGCAAAATACATAATACAACCTCTATGAAAGTTGTATGGAGATGCCTCGAAGAACTGAAAGTAAACCAACTATTTGATCCAGCAATCCCACTGATAGTTATGTACCCAAAGGTAAAACAGATAATGTTATAAAAAGGATACCTGCACTTGAAAGGTTATAACAGCACAATTTGTTATCATAAAGATGTGGCAAAAACCCAAGTGCCCACCAATATTTGAATGGATTAATAAAATGTAGTATAAGCACACTATGAACTACTACTTAACCATAGAAGAAAATAGCAATCTAGTATCTTTTGTGACAAGCTAGATGGAACTGGAAATCATTCTTCTAAGTGAAACATCAGTAGAATGGAGAAACAAACACATGTACTCAATATCAACTTGGAACTATTGTATCAACACCTAATAGCACTTGTGGAATCAAATTTCAATGAAAATCAAGCTGGTGGGAGAGGGGGAACAGATGAGGAAATTCACACTTATTGGATGCAGTGTACACTCTCTGGGTGAAAGGCACACTTACAACTTTGACTCAACCTGTACAAAAAAGTACCTAAACAAAACATGTGTACCCCTGGAGTAGGGGGGGGGGGTAGGGAGGTTTGATAGAAGGAGGGTAAATGGTGGGACCACATCTATGAAGCATATTGCAAGGGTACAAGTGAAATCTGTCATGTGTAGAACATAAATGTCTTAACACAAATCAAGTAAATGAGAGAAAAGCTATGTTGATTGGTTTGTCAGATTGTATAAAAAAATCAACACATTGTGAAACTTAGTAAAAGTAGAATGTAAATGTCTTAGCACAATAACTAAGAAAATGCCAGGAAAGCTATGTAAACCAGTGTGATGAAAATGTGTCAAATGGTCTATGAAACTAGTGTATGGTGCCCCATGATCACATTAATGTACACAGCTATGATTTAATAAAAAAAAAAAAATCAACACATTGTACCCCACATATACACAAATGTATTCATGATCTATGTGTATATGACTTAATAAAAAATATTCTTAAATTTAAAAAAATGAAAAATTAATTAATTTTAAAAATAAGGTAATCTGGTTATTCTTTAGAACACTTTTTTTTAACTTATTGGTGATTACAATTTTTGTTTACAACCTGTAATACATAACTGAATACTTAGCTTACCTCTAGTATCTCTTAAGATAATTGTGACGTATATCCCTTACATATTAGCTTCATTTTCCTATCCAGGTCAGTATGTATAAAAAAATACAATGTCTGTCCATTAAATTATAAAATTTTAATATGGAGCAGAGAGTTTCAATCAATTACCAAAATGAGAGAATAAAGGAAACAAGGCAATTAATTTGTCATCCACTGAGAAGAAAAGAAATGGAGATGGTTAGGCATTCCTGTAGTTTCTTTCAGCAACTATTCTAAGTGGGCCAGGTAAACTTCAGGTTCACTTCTATTAAATAAGATTAGAAACCAGACAAAGGGGCCCACTCTTGCCATTTCTTTTTAACACAATACTGGAACCCCTAGGCAGAGCAATTAGGAAAGAGAAAGAAATAGAAAGCATTTAAATAGGAAAGAAAAAAGTTTAAGTGTCTCTCTCTGTTTACAGAAAAAAATGATTTTACAAATAAAAAACCCTGAAGACTCTATAAAAAAACTAGTAAAACTAATAAACAAATTTGGAAATTTGCAGGATACAAAATAAACATGCAAAAATCAGAGGCAGATTAGAAGTAAAAATTAGAGGAAACATATCATGACATCAGTCTGAATCATAACTTTCTGGATATGACCCCAAAAGCATAGGCAAAATAAAGTAAAAAAACAGATAAATGGGATTGCTTCAAAATAAAAATATTTTGCTCAACCAAGGGAGTAATCAACAGGATGCAGAGACAACCTACAGAATGGGAGAATATATTTGCAAACTATACCACCTGATATCAAGAACTCAAATAACTAAGTGGAAAAAAATTATAAAATGAGCAAAAGAGTGGGTAGACATTTCTCAGAAGAAGATTGTAAACAGCTATATGAAAAAATGCTCAGAATCACCAACAGCAGCTGAGTGAATTGAGCACGGTTAGTGCATGCACTGTCTCAGGTTTTTACTGTTTCTCCCTAGGGGAAGTATAGGGTTGTTCTTACCGTCAGAGCTTGAAGCAAACTGATTTCTGAATGTGAGCATGAGCATTTCAGTGCAAGCAGTGTAATAGGATGAGAGTCATTTCTTTCACAGTGCTCGCCTTCCCTTCATTATGATTATGCAATGGTATCTGCTGTTTTCTTGTTTTCTATGCATACACTATTGCCAAGTAGCCTCCAGGTGCATGAACAATAACAGCGGAGATGAAGGGAATGGCAATATTAAAAAAAGAAAATTACTTGTTGTAGCACTACAATAAGCTAATGTGTGCATGGTGGCTTGCAACTTTGACAATATCACCCCTTTAAGAGAGACAAATTTTAAACCATGGTCTTAAATTACATCAGGAACATCCACTGAGAGGATCTCTGCTGGATTTAGAAACAAGTTTTTGAAGGAAATGGTAATTCCTTCATTTCCATTCCTTTCTCTGGATAAATCTGGAAGCCCTTTTCAAAGGTGTAGGAGCCGATATTAATTGCAAATGATGTCACAGAGACCAACATCATCACAAAGCTGATCAGCAAGCAAACTTTGAAGAATTTGTGGCAGAAAAGTCAACACTGATTTTCTAGGATCAGAAAAAAGCTCCCCAGAACAAGGACTACATGTACTTACCCAGGATTCTTAAAATTTTAGTTGATGCAGTTATTTTGTCAGCAATATTTACTAAGAATCCTCTGTATTTTAAATTTTATAAAGCATACCACAGAAGGAAATAAAAGCTATTATGTCTGTTAACAGTTTATGAAACACTGACACCTAAAAATAAATGTGAGTTGGTTTCCCCAACATGTGAAATTTGTAGTAGGAGGCAAGGGAAGGTCATTTTAGGCCTGTAGCAGACATACTAGCTACAAGTGAAAGAGAAAGAGGTCATCCTGATAATTTCCATCTCAAAAAAGATAAAATCCTTAGAATTCCATGCACAAAGGGTGCCCAGTAAATATTAGTAATTGTCTATTTGGTTTGCCTGTGTACACTAGCATTTTCAGAGTGCCATGTAAACTCACATTATGTCCTTGTTAATTTTTTTTCTCATAAAATCTCCACAGTTTTCTTATTAAACCATTAACAAGGTACTAGCTATATAAGCATCTATATGAGATTTGTTGGATATTCATTTGTTCTTAATAAAAAGAGGGAAAGAAAACAATTTTTGTGTTCCCTCCCAGATGTATTTTGCGAGAAGGTTCTTATTTCTTAGGCTAGCAGAAAGAAGTCACAGCATACTTAACAGGAATTAATGTTCTGGGAAAGTGCCTGGATTTGTAATGGCTATAAACAGCATGAAAGCTGAATAGGATCACCTTATTTAGCCCCATTAAATATGTTTGTCCAAGCCTTTCCGAATTTAATTGTAAAAAAGAAAAGAGGAATGGGGAAAAACATCTGTCACATCTTTCACTGTAGTAAGGATATATTTAAAATAATAAAACAGGCAGAAATAAAGGGCATAACTGAAATAAGTACTCACATTCTAGTCTTTAATTTATTCTCTTAGAATTGAAAAGGCAAATATTAAAAAGCAAACTCTCCAATAGCATATAGAGGACCAAGAGACATTTTGCAAGGTGTGTCAAAATTTGGAAATATCTTCAGTTAATTAAACTGATCTATAAATATACCTCAACAGCCAAAGCAGTCTTGCTAGCTCAGTTTAGTTTCTCAAGCTCATTTTTAAATACTTTGGTTATCTCTGCATTACGAACAAAATACATATTATAATTTCTATATCAGAAGAAGATATAAAATTTATTGGTAAGAAGCATATATATTCAAAATTCTTAAATGCTCTGCTTGTGATTATCTCAGCTTGAGAGATAAAAAGAGCTAGGCATCCAGTTGCTTCTACGAATTGCAAGTCTTTTGATAAGAAGCCTTATAATCATTACTTAGCCTACCAGAAAATGTATTCTTTGTTCTAGCTGCTAAATTTTACTATATTAAGAAAGATAGAAGAATCAATCAATGTGAAATAAACCTTCGCTTCAGTGCAACTGTTTTAGGGAAGATAAAGTAATAAGGACCTTGTCTCTGGGGAATTGATCTGAAGTGATCAATGTTTAGTCTTTTAACAAGACTAAAAATCACGCACAATCGTAGGCTGGGGATAATACTATATACATCTTTGTTGTTTCCAATGATGCCTTAAGACTCAGTTTGACTTCTCTACTTTTCCTCCAAAAACACCCTACTCAGAAGGATTCTTAGCAGTAGCCAGTGCAAGATCAAAATGTTACCTTTACTGATATATCCTTGGGCAGCCAAATTCATGATAGTGAGAGTCCATCTGTCTATAGCCAATGCTCTCAAAAGGAGAAACATTGCAAATTGTTGCCAGGAGTAGAAATCTGTTGGGTTGTTCTGCCCAAATCATTTTTCTAACCACTAGGGAACTACCTGTCTTCTTATTATTAGTTTTTGCAAAACTGAAAATTTCAGTGCATTGACTACACTGGTAAATTCTAGGGTTCACTTTACTCATTATTCTCAGATTTTGCCCAAACTAACTTTTAGTGTGAGACTGTTTAAGGTTTGATAAGAATGTATATTCTGTTATATACCATCTGATTCATGTGATTTTTTCTTCCATTACATATAGTTTTGTTTTTGGAGTCACAGTTTTCATGATATCTTACTTGGATCTTTTATTTAGGGTTTTGGTTCTTAATTCTCAACTTAGCTGTTATTTGACTTCAGTCACAAATTCCTGAGAGAGTTATTCATTTTAAAAGTTTAAGTTGTTGTTGTTGTTTGAGACAGAGTCTCACTTTGTTGTCTTCGTAGAGTGCTGTGGCATCTTAGCTCATGGCAGCCTCAAACTTGGGGCTCAAGCGATCCTGCCTCAGCCTCCTGAATAGCTGGAACTACAGGCACCTGCCACACTGCCCAACTAGTTTTTAGAGAAGTGGTCTTGCTCTTGCTCAGGCTGGTCTCAAATTCACGAGCTCAGGCAATCCACCCGCCTTGGCTTCCCAGAGTGCTAGGATAATAGGCGTGAACCACCTGAATGGCCAAAATATATTTTTATTTTTAATAAGAGGGGCCAATTTCTGATATAGCTTTAAAATCATAAAATTATCTACTGTAATTGAAACATATGTGCTTTTAAGTACTCCTTTAGATCAATACACATACACACACAAACCTTTTTAAGTTGAATACAAGGATTCCCTGGCATTGATAAAATAAATTGCTCCTAGCTATTATCTCCCAAGTAAAGAGAGCAATGTCTGGCTCAGGCAAGAGTTCTTTATGATACCTGTAAGAAAAGCATTGGTATAATTAGCATACATTTCATGATTGGATCCAGCACATTAATGGTAGTAATCATCTTCCAGGCATTAACCTCTGATTGGATATCATATAATCATCATGCTCCATTACTAGTCATCATCCATTTGATTGAACAAAACTTAAAATTTTACCTTTATTTTAGAAGATACCAAAGTCACTGGCAATTAAAATGTACCTATGCTATGGATACTGGGACAACAGTACTTCCACAAATTACTTGTCACCCAATATCAAAAGTTGATAATGGATCTTTGAAATCACTGAACTTCTCCTTCACCATTTCTCCCATGGCTGTTAGCCTCTTTCCATCTAATTATAGTCATCATTATGTATTTTAGTGTACATGTTACGTAATCTTAACCTCTGTGGGCCATATGTTCTTTAAAATAGGGACTGCATTTATAAGCAAAGCCTAGCCTGGTGTCCTTGACTTTATAGGTACTTAAAATGTTGTTGTAATTATGAAGAAAGCTTCTTCAACAGTAGAGCAAAAATGAGTGTGCTGAAGTTTGATGTTATAGAGAAAAGAGGGCTTCATTATCAATTCTCATGAGAAAATGTTAGATTTATTAAAAGCATGGTAGATTTTGTAACTTCAGAACTTTTAATGCTTTTATTGATAAATATATGGAACATTGATTAATCATGAAATTTCGTGAATCATCAAAGGCTGGGGAGCACAGCTTATAACTTGCGGTTTTTCTCTATGTTTCTTCATGACATTTCTGCAGACTGCTTCTAAGGGCTGAGTTCCGAAGTCCTCATCCTGGGAAATAGAGTGCAATGGTCAAGAGCACAAAATTTTGAAAATGGACTGTTCTAAATCTTTATCTCTGCCACTTACTATCTGTGACATCTTAGGTAAATTACTGAACTAAACCCTAATATAGTCCTAATCAGATTTCTAATATGTAAAATGGAGATAATTATAGCTATACATGATTGTACTGTAAAGACCAGAGATAAAAACATACATGAAGTGCTTATCATAATGCCAAATTTTTAAAGCATTCAATTTGTTTGAATTATTTTAATTGAATGGATTGAATGCTATGGGTTATCTTAGAATCTTTTGTTACTGACTTGTCTCCATTTTATCCCCCTCTGGTAATCCCTCTATTCTCCTACAAATTGAGACTTGTATTAAAGGACCTTGCAATTAATGTCTAAACTTGCACATTTTTCCATGGGAAATTTAAAAATATCTTTTAGGAAAAGTGCTTCCATAGAGCTTCTCATGGCATTTCTGTGTTTTAGATTACTAACTAAATCGAGCATCTTCCCTTTGGAGAACAGTGTTTTGTTTTCCTTGTGGGCTGTTATTTCCATTGTTTGATCAAAGTTCACCTCATTAATTTATCCTTGGTGGAAGAACAAATCTATTGTCAAGTATACATCCCAATGAATGACTATGCATGCTCTTCGGAGAGCTGCTCTCTACCTTGCAGGAGGTTTTGGAGAAAATGTGCTTTCTTTCTAGTTATTTTCAGAAATCCTCCTTCTGTTTCAGAGACAATTCTGTTTAATTTTGGCCTTTTGTGCTTGAGCAATAGCAGGTTTAATCCAATCAAGGGACAGCTTTCCTTCCAGAGGTTATCAACTATAGCCAGAGTGAAAGGCTATTGTGTGGCCATGGCGGACTTGCACAATTTGCTTGCTGCCTAATTCTAATTCAGTTCTATTGTACTGCTGCACTTTACCTGCCTCTTCCTGGAAGAAAAGTCAACCAAATGCAGCAATGCCTCAATCAATAAGGAACCACAAACCACAACAACAACAACAACAAAAAACCCTCTAAACAAAAGGTCGTCATGCGAGCTCAAAGGCTTTGAAACTAATCAGCAGAGAAGAATGAAAACATACATAAAGAGTGTTTTCCCCCCTATTACTGCATTCTCTTCACTCTGTCCTCCTCACACAGTAACCCTCCTCTTGAACAAAGTAATTTCTACCTATCAGCATGATGATGGTCGCATTTGTGGCAAACTGAAAACAAGCAACCACAATAAAGGAACAGTCACAGAAGAATAGACTTCAGCATGTGAATAAAAGTCCTTTCCCAAATGAACAAGAGGTACCAGGAAAAGGGATAGATGCTGAATAAAGAAAAGAGGTATGTCACAAAGTCCATTTCTTATTCCCAGGATTTTTTGACACTGAGATGTTTCTATTATCATCAATGTGTAAAGTAGACAAAATTAGATAAACAATAATTTATGGTAAATCAGCACTTGTTTGCAAAGGAATAGATTTAAACCACAATTGCAACAGTTAAGGGATCATTTAATAGGGAGAAATAGAAAAATTGTTCAGTTAACATTCAGTTTAGAAATGACAGCAACCAATTTTTTTCCTGCATAACTGCATCAATCATTTACAGGTGCTCATAAGCAGAGGGCCTTTTGCACATCATTATCTCGTTCAAGGAAAGCAAAACAACCAACATGTTTTATGGTGCCCAGAATTTGGTATAGCAAAAAGAGCTGGAAATAACTCACTAGGGCATTAGAAAACAATTCAAGAACATGACTTTGGCTCCTGAAATTTCTGTACATTAAATATGTTAAACACATCCAAATAGTGGTGGCAAAAATGCTGTGCAATTGATAGATCCTTTCTAATGCAAAGAAGTAAAATGATTAATCTGATATCTATGGATTTAGACCAAAGTCAGATTTTGGTTGATTCATTCTGTAAATATATATTGAGTGTCCACTACATACTAAGTGCTGCAAAGTCAATATATGGTCAGCAGCATTTAAAATCAGTGTTTGGAGAGTTCAGTGGATTTCTTGCTCATCCCACTTGGCTATAAATTCTAGTCAATATTAGTGGATGATGTAGATTTCAAAGTACACAAGAAAACCTGAATATGAACAAACGTTTTACTAATACCCTGGTATGACACACTTGGTCCCCAATAACAGATATATTAATAGTTGCATCCACATTTTACAGAGAAAGACAGACAAAAAGAAACAGAGAATTACGCTTAAGTTATTCACTATATGAAATACTCATTTTTTATGGTGTTAATAATTCTATGACTGCTATTAATAAAGCAAGTTAAAAATAATCCTCCTTAATTGTCAATATCCCTTGTGGTATCTTGATTCCAAGGATGATCATTATCAATTTATTTCATCCTGTATGAGCATGGAAGTTTTAACATATCCCTTAAATGAAGCTGCGCTATGTCACCATCATTGATATACAAAATTGAAAGAGGAGAATTTGGCTGTTAGTTTTGAAGAATGCTACACTTATCTTATGTATGTACACATAGCATCACATGATGAGCTTGACCTGGACTTACCCTGGTTCTTAAAAATCACTTTATTTGTTGCATTTAAGAATACAATGTAGAATAAAAACATGTCTTTCCTTCTTTAATTTACTAATATATTTTAACTATAGTAATTATCTCATTTTCTGGAAGCATAATTTACTGTATTTTTATTTAGAGTTTTATTGTACTTTAAGTACATAAGGAAAAAATGCATATACTCTTCAAGGAGCCAAGATGAATTCTGAACAACTTGTATGTTCTTGTCAAGTCTCCACCATGTCAATCCTTCATAAGTAGTGATTAATTTGCCTCAGAAGTTCATTTCACTTTGACAACACTATCTCCCATCTTTCTAAAAATATGCTGATCTTGTGAACCGAATAATAGTTTATATTTTCACCAATCATTGTTTGTAAAAGAAATGTGTAACAGGACCATTTACCTATAGAAATCTTTTCTATATCAGTACTGCCCCAATTCGGTAAGGTTCCAAAGGTTCACAACCTAACCTCTGGGCATTCCATGAATTCATTATGATGTGTGTGTGTGTGTGCACATGTGTGCACACCATATCAGCTCAAGGCAAAAAAAAAAAAAAAAAAAAAAAAAGGCCATATACAGATTAGATAAATCCCCAAGTGTTAAAACAAGCACATGATAGGTGACAACCCTATATGTATGCCTTTCTTCTTTGTCCCCATACCTTGACCTAAGTTTCAGTATGACTTTATTTCTTTATTCTTCTTACAGATACAGATCTAAAGTTATCCTCTATAAACTTGTTTCCTTGCAACAGATTGCAAATCCCTTTAACAAAGGGATTATCATTCAGTACAATAAACAAGCCACTTATCTATTCTCAGTGTATCTGTTGTCTTAATTCAGAGACTACATCTCCTGTAACATATAACAAAGACCTGGTATGGTGTGAGAGGGAACTGGGGGAGATATTTGCAGTCCCTGGAGGGACAAAAGTCTGTTCCAGAATGAATGAATAATAAATGAAAGATTAGACAAATATTTGAACACACATACATTTAGCCAGGTGTTAAGAATTATTTTATGACCACATACAGAAACGATGAGTCTTAACCTTTTATTTTGAACAGAAGGCAAACACATCCAAACAACAAAGCAGCAGAACAATACAACCTATGTGACTTCCCATGTTGTTCTAGCACTTTCTATTCACTATGAATCACTTTTTGCATCTCCACATTTATTACCATTTATACCCCACATAGCATTTTACAGATCAAGATGTGATTTCGCTTACAGTATTTCATTTATACTTGACAGCCACAATGAGAAACAGAGAGGAAAGATGTATTCCATGTTTTACAAATGAAACAAAAAAGTTCTATTTTTGTTTTCTGAACTCACCCTGTTAACCATATACTAAAATCAAGTCTCCTGAGTCTTGACTAACATGCTGGCAGAGAGCTAAAGCATAAGTTAATAGGCTTGGACAGCCATGGACACCCCCAGATCACCTTTTGTTTGCAATGATATCTTTATTAAAGTCAATATGCCCATAGTGGAATGCACCAAAAACTGGAAATATGATTGAGCCGTGGAAACAGCTAAATATATTCAAGGATGGGCAGAGGGAGGGTGATTGGTGGGATTACACCTGTGGTGCATCTTACAAGGGTACATATGAAACTTAGTAAATGTAGAATATAATTGTCTTAATACAATAATTAAGAAAATGCCAGGAAGGCTCTGTTAACCAGTATGATGAAAATGTGTCAAACGGTCTATGAAACCAGCGTATGGTGCCCCATGATCACATTAATGTGCACAGCTATGATTTAATTAAAAAAAATGCAAATGCAAAAAAAAAATGATATATTCATATATTTATGTCTGCATAAATGTCGAAAAAATCTGGAAAGATATCTAGCAAGATGATCACAGTGATTTTTGTCTAAAGAATAGGATTATAAGGGCATATCACTTTTACTACCATACAGTTACCCATTATTTTTTTTAAAATATGTTAATTTTATAATCAGAAGGCAAGAAAGAAATTAAATTTTCATTGATACAGCTACTATGTAAAATAATTTGACAGTTAATCATACAGTCAAAATAAGAGTTACCATATAACCCAACCATTCCACTCCAAGACAGTATTGAGCATGTATACCCATGCAAAAACTTGCACACAAGTGATCATAGCAGTGTTACTCATCATAGCCAAAAAGTGCAATCAACCCAAATGTCCACCAGCTGATGAAGGATATGCATACAGCAAAATATGATTCAGTCATAAAAATAAATTAAGTACTGATACCTGCTACATCATTGATGAGCTTTGAAAAAACTGTTCAAAGTGAAAAAGACAGAAAAGGCCACATATTGTATGATTCTATTTAAATGAAATGTCCAGAGCAGGCAAATCCATAAAGACAGAAGGTAGAACAATGTTTTCTGGGGGAGGGGTGGAATGAGGATTGACCACTAAAGGGTAACGGCTTTTCCCAGGGTAGGGGGGGTGGGTGATGAAAATGTTCTAAAACTAGATTGTGGTGATGGCTGCACATTATTTGTGAATATATTTAAAAACACTGTACACTTCAAATGGGTGAATTTTATCATATGTAGATTGTATCTCAATATTGCTAGTTTTTTTCTTTTTAAGACAGAGCTTCACTCTGTAGCCTGGGTAGGGTGCCATGATGTTATAGCTCACAGCAACTTCAAACTCAGGCTCAAGAGATCCTCCTGCCTCAGCCTCCCGAGTAGCTGGGACTACAGGTGATGTCACAACACCCAGCTATTTTTTCTATTTTTAGTAGAGATTTGGGTCTCACTCTTGCTCAGGATGGTCTCAAACTTCAGAGCTTAAGGGATCCTCCCACCTCAGCCTCCCAGAGTACTAAGATTACAGGTGTGGGCCACTACACCTGGCCTCAATATAGCCGTTTTTAAAAATGTCCATGGGGCATTATCAGAAGACTTTGCTTCTCACCTTCCATTTACTCTTTCAGATAAAAATCTGTCCCTGTAGAGAGAAGCCCAAGGACCCAGCTGCTCCAGCCAGAGAACAACTTCTTCTGCTGTCCATTTCCCCACAGCCTTGTGGACCAGGAGGTCATGCTCAGATTCTCTGCTGCTCCAATGATACACAAGCAGGACCACCTGGGGAAAAGTGACAGGGACCTTAAAACATGGAGAGGTCAGAGAAGCCAGTTTCTAAATATGCTAGTGTGGCCAGGGAAAGGAAAAGGCCAAGCTCAAAAGGAATTATGCTGAGTGTGTATGTATATAGGTGGAAGCAGGGCAATGCCAGTGCCACAGAGAACCAGGGAAGCAACCATCCTCGGCACACCTCCCTGCTGACTGCTGGGTGGTGAGGGGAGACGCCAGAATAGGACTCATGACAGGATACTGGACAGCATCTGTACCCTTAACTCCATCAACTTGGTTAACATAGCTGACACATGTGGTGCTTTTTGTATTGGAAAAACATTTACTTTTTTTTTTTTTTGTAGAGACAGTCTTACTTTATTGCCCTCGGTAGAGTGCCATGGCATCACACAGCTCACAGCAACCTCCAACTCCTGGGCTTAGGTGATTCTCTTGCCTCAGCCTCCTGAGTAGCTGGGACTACAGGC
>CAUYPK010008727.1:0-67938 GCA_963574355.1 Loris lydekkerianus | reverse complement strand
ATTGATAGATTTACGTATATTGAACCAGCCTTGAGACCCTGGGATAAATCCGACTTGGTCATGGTGTATAATTTTTTTGATGTTTTGTTGGATTCTGTTTGTTAGGATCTTATTGAGTATTTTAGCATCTATATTCATTAGTGATATTGGTCTATAATTTTCGTTTCTTGTTGGGTCTTTCCCTGGTTTGGGGATCCAGAGTACGTTTTTATCTGGGCATTCAGGAGGATTCCCCAGAAGTGATGGTGGTTAGCAAATACTTAGTGAGTCCCTACCACAGTTAGGGCATTTAAATCATAGTCAAAAAATTGAATAGGTGTTTTGTAGCTTGTAAGAGGGGAATTTAATTCTCTGGGAGCTGAGGCAGGTAGTCTTTTGAAAATGTTCTATACCTGAAAAATAACTTCCCACTTCTTGATAAGCTAGTCAAATGATTCAGTGAATGCATTTCAGATTATAGCTTAAAAGTAAGGACTTATGCTTTTGGAGTGGCTGAACAGACACAAAATGACTGATGCAATTTTTAACAAAGAAGTGAAAAGAGTTAGATGATTTAGTTCTCTCCATGAAAATATAACTAAATGAAAATAACAAGAGATTACATTTTTTCAGGTGAAATTTTACAACAGCTTGGATAGTTATAGAAACTGGTAATATTTTTCTCTTTATCAACCTCAGCCCTAAAATAATAGTGGACTTTGTTTCCCCCAGACATTCATCTTTTGGCCGATGAAAAATTTGACTTTGACCTCTCACTGTCTTCTTCAAGGTAAACAAATGAGTTTTCTTCCCTTGCCTTGAGCATTACCACATTCAGTGGTCTTTCATTTAAATGCCAGTGTTATTAATTATTAATAATATTTTTCTTTAATAATAGCGCAAATGAAGATGATGAAGTCTTTTTTGGACCCATTGGACATAAAGAAAGATGTATTGCTGCCAGCTTAGAATTAAATAATCAGAGTCCTGAGCAGCCTCTTTTGCCGGCACCTGAAAGTCGCTTCACTTGGAGCCCTCTTACTGGGGAGAAGTTTGTGGAAGTGTATAAAGAAGCTCGCTTACTGGCTCTACAGATAGAAAGCAGCAGCAGAAACAGGGTGGCTCAAGCTGCCGCGCCTGAAGACCCCTGTAGCCAAGATGCAGAATGGTTTATACAGGAATCAAAATTAAAAATAAACCTCTTTGAGAAAGAAAAGGAAATGAAGAAAAGTCCTAAGTCACTTAAAAGGGAGACATATTACCTTTCAGAAAGCCCTGTAATGGGGCCGCCTCTGTCAGGGGTATGGCCACCTAGGGGTGAACCCCCACTGCCAGACTCATCCCTAGTCCCACTGAGCTCTCCTATCCAGGCTGGCCTCTCCCAAACGCAGGGGCCACTGCACCCTTCTCGGCCTTTGCCGGGGGAATCAAGGACTGCTCACCCTCCAAGTCAGGCAGTGCCTCAGAGAAAAGTCACCAGTAAATTGCAGCTGCCCAGAGCTTCATCTATCAGAGGAAGACACGTCCACTTGGCTGTGGAAAAGGTAGGTACAACCGTGCCTCAGAACATTTGCTTGGGGAGCCAGACACTCCTTGCTTCTTAGTTCTGTGGGTTTATGCCCAGACCATCTGGGGAAAGACCTGGAAGTGTGGGGGCCCTGAGGACTCAGAGGCACCGGAATGAAAAGTCTGTGGGAAGAGTCAGAAGGGGGCCGATTTGGGGGTGGCTTGAGCAGTCCCCACAGACATTCTTCTTTTGGCCCATGAAAAATTTGACTTTGATCTCTCACTGTCTTCTTCAAGATAAACAAATGAGTTTTCCTTGAAGCCACCATCGCTTCAAGTGATGACTTTAAAATGCCTTCTCAATTCTGTTTCTGGAGATCATTTAGGGTGTAAATCCCTGAAAGGGATGTTTCTAGACTGAGAGTGGGAGTGGTGGACTCAGGGCAGAGAGACCAGGCTGCATTTTTGGCTATTCTGCTGCCATCCAAGTGTCTCCCTTGATTTCTTGGGCCTGGGGTCCAGATAGCTGATTTTCAGTCAGTGAGGCCTTGTCCTTACAGCTGAGTTACATTTGGGGCTCACTTGGGATACTCCACCACTCCCTGTGTGTTTCTCCAGGAAATGTCATTCACTTCTAGAGTGTTATAATCTACTTGATTGTAACAACTGATAGGATGTCTATAAAGAAGAACCGGGAAATAACAAATGTTGGGGAGAATGTGGAGGGATTGGGAGCCTCATATAAAATGGTCTAGCCATTGTTGAACACAGTTTGGTTGTTCCTCAAAAAGTTAAATGTAGAGTTACCTCCCATAGGACCCAGAAGTTCTACTCCTTATCTGGGATAAGTGAAGACATATGTCTACTGAAAAATCAGTGCACAGAGGTTCAAAGCAGCATCACTGGTAATAGCCAAAAAGTAGGAGCAACCCAGTTGTCCATCTCCTGATGGATGGTTAAATAAAATGTGGTAGGTGGTATATTCCGACAATGGAATATTTTTTGGCAATAAAAAGAAAAGCTTTTTATTCAAGCTGTAAGGTGGATGACCCTTGAAGACATTGCTTTAGTGAAAGATGCCAGACACGAGGTCACATTGTATGACTGAATTTGTATGAAATGACAGTAACAGGCAAATTGCAGAGTGGCTGAGAGTTTGCCTGGGGCTAGGGAGGTTGAGGATCACTCCAGCTCAGGAGTTTGAATCTACCCTGGGCAACACAGTGAGATCCAGTCTCTAAAAAGTAAATAAAGTGGTTAGGTAAAGTATATTTCAATTTTAAAAATACTATAAAGGAAAAAAGTTACTGACACATCTCTGTGCCTACAAGTGCTTATTGCTGTGACCTTACTAACTCTCCTATAATAAGGGGTGATTTATGTAAGCACAGAGTAGTTCCATGAACATTCTTCTCCCTAAATATGTTAGGAATTTGTTCTTTGTTTGACTCCATTGGCCAGAGAAAATGGCTTTTGGTCCCAGAGTTGGCAGTCTCTGGTAGAGGGGTGACCACTTAATGAATGAGTCTTTGCTGTTCTGTATTTAAAAATTTGTATAAGTAGAACCAGTTTCCTCATTATCCTTAAATAAGGATCTGGGGTGAGGAATAGCTTTGGAGAATCTCTCTCCTATTATCAGTCTTGGTATTATTTTACACTGTTTTTAATAAGGGAAGAAAATCTACCATCATTTTTGTCCACAGTGACTTGGGAGAGCAAGTGCTCTGCTCCTTTCCATTGAGTTGATGAATTAGGGAACACTGAGGCATTTGGGAAGATAGATGGTGCCTGGGCTCGCTCTAAATCGTGGCTGTAGTATCTCTGTACGTCTTTAAAGACTAGACAGCTCTCACAATTCACATTAAAATTTTTCAGACCAAGAAAGAGATACCAGCTAGTCCTTCCAGGACAAAAACCCTAAGTGGAAGGGAATGCCCCAGGGATGTGCTCCCTGACAGACCTGCTCTGGGTGCTGCCAGCGGAAGCCACGTGGTCCAAGGCAAGCGATCACTCCCTGTTCCAAGCAAGGTGAGTGGACCAGGGCTGCTGTGACTTGTGATCAATGGGAAAAAGGTGGCAGCTTTTGAGACCAGTGATTTGTCTTTTGATTAAAATCATGAGAGGCAGGAGGCACCTGTGGATCAGTGAGTAGGGTGCCAGTCTCATATACCGAGGGTGGCTGGTTCAAGCCTGGCTCCAGCCAAACTGCAACAAAAAAATAGCCAGGCGTTGTGGCGGGAGCCTGTAGTCCCAGCTACTTGGGAGGCTGAGGCAAGACAATCGCCTAAGCCCAAGAGTTAGAGGTTGCTGTGAGCTGTGATGCTATGGCACTCTACCAAGGGTGACAAAGTGAGACTCTGTCTCTAAAAAAAAAAAAAAAAAAAATCATGAGAGGCAACTCGGTAAATGCCTGCAAAGAATACCAGCTTGGCAATGCATGGCAGGAGGTGGCCTCTGCCACTTGGGAGCTGTGTGGGCTGAGTCTAAGAGTCAATTCGTCTGTAAGCTGAGATGCCTCTGCTTCTCTTCTGGGATCCTTGAGCAGATGACATGTGATGTTGATGTTTTGAAAACTACAGTTCCTCACAGGCTTGGAGATTGCTATCTGCATCTCTGATATTTATTTTCTGGCATAGGTACAGGTAGTCACACTGAGGTCTGTGAGAATCACAGGCATTCTTTGTTAAACGTGCCCAAAGCTGGGCCCTATAGCTGCTGCCTCAGTGACTTTGGGTTGGGCCCAAAGTCTGCATTTCAGCCCGTGCCTCCACGTGGTGCCCATGCAGGGTATGAAGGCTTTGAGAATTACTGCTTGGCCTTTTTCTTTAAATTTAAGATAATAAATTATCAAAAGTTTTAAAAAGTAAAACTCCTACTTCTGGAGAAATAAGTAGTGAGTAGATAATGAAATCTTTGCTGATTTGTTTTTTTTCACATTTTGTTTCAGTTGGGGCTGAAGCAGACCCTGTTAAAACCACCCGGCTGTGCTGGCAATCTTGCAAGGAAGTCTTCCTTGGGGTCTGTTTTGAGTGGGGCATCCAGCCTGTCTGCATCTCCAGCAGTAGGCAAAGGTGAGTGGCCAGCACCTTGTGCCCACAGCCATGTCCAGCCAGGCCAGGTTTAGAATGCTGCCCAGTTCGCTCCTTGGAGGCTGGTTTTTCAGAACAGCTTAGGCTCAGCAGGACATCCTGGAGGATTTACTGTGTGGTTCGAACTGGATGCTGGGCAGGGAAGAGACTGTGTCACCTGCCCTCAGAATCAGTCTCTCCCAGAAGAGGGCACATTCAAATAGGTGGCTTTAGTTTGGGGATACAGTCATAGAGTGGACATGTGTACTCAATGCCTGAAAACACAGATGCTTGGACCAGCCTTATGCTAATGTCATTAGAAAAAGATTTTAAAGCAGGACCTGGCTGCACAGTGGCTCAGGCTTGTAATCCCAGGATTGGGGGAGGCCAAGGTAGGAGGATCACATGAGGCCTGGAGTTCAAAACCAGCCTGGGCAATGTAGCGAGACACCCATCTCTACAAAAAAATTAAAAAGGTTAGCCAGGTGTGGCAAACACCTGTAATCCCAGCTACTTAGGAGGTTGAGGCAGGAGGATCACTTGAGCCCAGGAGTTTGAAGTTGCTGTGAGCTGTGATCATACCACTGCACTCTTACTTGGGTGACATAGCAAGAGCCAATCACTAAAAACAATAAAAATAAAATCGATTCTTCCAGATAATTTAGGGCCTATAACCCTGCAGCTCCTGGATGTTAATTGAAGTCCTCACTGGCAGGTTTTAACCTGACCGGGCCAATGCTGCCCCCTGGTGGTGAAGGAGAAACCCCAGGGGGCTGCTAGCTGCTGGCATGTCTGCTCTAGAGCCAAAGCCTGTCCAGGTTGGGTGTGCTGTGCAGACTTTACTGTTGCCCAGGGCGGTGTGATATGGGTTTTGTTCACAAAACGTGTAAAGTATGAACTCTTGAATCTGACTTGGAATCCTGACTCTGACACTCAGTGGTTAAGAGACGTACGTGTCCCCTCAACAAACAGGTGACAGTAGCTACTGTGTGTCCTTGTGTGCTAGAAGTGCCTGGGTCATGGTGCACGTTCAGTAAATGGCCGCTCTCCACTATCACATTAGTTTTGATAATGTGTTCCGCTGTATCAATTCAATATGGCAGCACCATTTTTGTTTACTGTTTTTGCATTTCTACCTCTGGTGAAGGTTGAGACAGAAGCTGAGGGGGGCTTCCAGCATGTGTGCAGGCCTCTGTTGGACACAGGGACCACTGAGTCAGATGGGGGAAGAGCCTGTCAGGTGCTATGTGGATACACTCTTTGGTGTTAGTCATTCTCCTAAAGATTTTCTTTAAGAATCTCTTACCAGATGGACTTACATAGTGGGTATGTTGGTAGCTGACTATGTATCACCCTAGTTTATCTGCTGTTCTTTTTTTTTCTCCTTTTTTTGAGACAGAGTCTTGCTCTGTTGCCCAAGTTAAAGTATAGAGTCATCAGGCTAGCTTACAGCAACCTCAAACTGCTAGGCTCAAGCAATCCTTCTGCCTTAGCTTCCCCAGTAGCTGGGACTACAGGTGCCTGCCATGATGCCCAGCTAATTTTTCTGTTTTTAGTGAGGAGGCCTCACTCTGGCTAAGGCTGGTCAAGCTCCTGAGCTTAAGTGATTCTCCCACTGCAGCCTCCCAGAGTGCTAGCACTATAGGCATCAGCCACGGTGCCTGGCCCAATTTTTCTATTTCTTATTGAGATAGGGTCTTGGTATGTTGCTCAAGCTGGTTTCAAACTCTTGGTCTCAAATGATCCTCCTCCCTCAGCTTGCAAAGTGCTGGGATTACAGGTGCACCTGGCCTGCTATTTTATTTGAAATAGTGCTATGACTAATACAACCCAACCTCCTTCTTGTAAGTTAAAAGAATCAATCAGTAACGATTACATCTTCTTTCCCTGTTCCCTGCCCACCTCCCTGACCAGACAGGTGGGGCATGCATCTGCTCAATTAGGGTAGATTTCCATTGCCAATGTAATTAATGAAGGAAACGTAGAAAAACTTGAATTCTTATATGCTATGTACATTTGGTAACTGTTGAGAATTAGTACCTTAGAACATACTCAGCTAAGCTGGGAGTGGCCAAGGTTGCCCCGTGCTTGGTGGTGTTTGCTGCTTGATGGGCATGCAGTGTTGCTCATGTGTCATATTCGTAAGGAAGATTTGCTAAAGTTACCATAACTCATGTGTTTAATAGCTTTGTAATTTGAAAATAACTTGAGCTCACATGATACTCAGATTTTATGTGTATCTTCTTGCAGCTAAATCAAGTGAATTTTCGGTTATTCCTACAAGCAGTTCCCAGCCTTTGTCACACAGCCGTAAGTCCATCCGAGCGGGGCCTGCGGCGCTGCAGCGGTCTCTGCAGGTGGGGCCTGCAGGTACACCCACCAGGCCGGCCACGTGTGTGGGTGTCGAGCTGGCAGCCGAGCAGCCCATGATGCCCCCCACAGCTTCTCCCACCCAACCCCGGACTCCAGAAGGTGGAGGTCGGAGCCTGGACTCTACTTCCATTTTGTCAGAATCTTCTCAACTGAATAAGACTAGAAGTCTTAGAAGGCAAGAAGCCAAGACAAAGGTCCTGCCTGCTCCCACAAGTCAGTTTAAAATCCCCAAGTTTTCTATTGGTGAGTATAGATACTTTCTAATATGTTGTTAAATACTGAAGAAATGCTGTTCAAAGTTTAAAAACATTTCTGGTGGGGACGGTGGTTTCTTTGTTTCTCTTCTCTGTCTTTCCGCTTGGTTGTTTTGACGAGAGGTCATGGAAGTTCTCCTTTGTACCTGTCGCCCTGGTGCGACATGCCACCATCTTTGGCTGCTTTTATGGTTCCTCTTTTTAAAGTTATTTTCAGCAATTTGAGTGTTGTGTATTTCGATGAGGCTTTCTTTTTGTTAATCTTCCTTAGGGTTTCTTGAGCTACTTTTGATATGTAGATTGATTTGTTTTTTTAATCAAATCTGGGTAAAGTTGGCTATAATTGTTCTAGATTATTTTCCCATGTATTTCCCGGGGTTCCAGTCCGTGTCTGTTGGACCTCTTGACATTGTCTTCTGCATCACTGAGGCTCTGTTCTTTTCTTCAGACTTTTTTCTCGGGCTCCAGTTTGGCTAATTTCTGGTGACACATGTTCAGTTCACATCCCTTTTCTTCTGTGGTGTCTAATCTGCTATGTAGCCTATCCTGTTAATTTTTTGTTTTAAACTTTATTAGTTTTCCCATATTTCTCTTCATGGTACTAACTTACTAAACTTTAAAGTTTAAGGATTTAAAATACTGCTTGTTTTTAAAATGTGATTCTTCTGATTCCATCTTCCCTGTCTTTTGAGATCTATTTATTTGTTTTTAATAGAGTCTCATTTTATCGCCCTTAGTAGAGTGCCGTGGCATCGTCACAGCTCACAGCAACCTCCAACTCCTGGGCTTAGGTGATTGTCTTGCCTCAGCCTCCCGAGTAGCTGGGACTATAGGTGCCCGCCACAATGCTCGGCTAGTTTTTTGTTGCAGTTTGGCCGGGGCTGGGTTTGAACCTGCCACCCTCGGTATATGGGGCCAGCGCCCTACCCACTGAGCCACAGGTGCCACCCTTGAGATCTATTTCTATTGCTATTTCCATTTCTGGTTTTGGTGACATCTTCCTGCTTCCTCATGTGTTTGAATAACCTTTTATTGGCTGCTGGATATTGTCAGTTTTACATTTTTGAATATCTGAATTTGTTGTCTTTCTTTAAGGAATTGAGTTTGTTTTGGCAGGCAGTTAAATGACAGATCACTTTGATTTTTTCAAGGCTTTTTAAGCATTAAAGCGGGGAGACTAGCCTTGACCCTTGGGGTGGCTTAGCCCAACCACTAACACGTGGCCTTGTGGGGGTCTTGCCTGAATGCCCCGTGTCTAGCAAGGTGGAAGTTGGGCCATTCTCAGCCCTGTGTGCTGCTCCTTGTCCCCTGTCATGGCTCTTACCTCTGACCTCCTAGAGCCTCACCCTACCACTGTGCCCTGCTTGGTGTTCAGCCACAGGTGGAGAGAGTCCTCTCAGATTTCTGGAGGTCTTCCTCCCCCAGTAGCTCTCTCCTTTCTGGTCCTTTCTTGGTCCTCAGGTTCCAGCCACTGCAGCCTCCTGAAGTCTAGTCTCTGTCTCCATCGGTCAGTGAGACTGCTGTGCCCTGCTTGGTTCCTGCCTGCCTGCCCAGTAGAGATCCTGGCAGCATGGGTCTCAGGTAGAAGATGGGGCTTAGTAAAGGTTGCACAAAGGAACCTACCAAGTTTGTGCAGTACACACGGTGGTGCAGAGTTGACTCAGAGTGAGGGCATTGGTCTGGCCTCCTCTGTCAAGTAGATCTGCTTTCTAGGTGGCTTGAAAATTTTCCCGTTATCAGCAGTGCTGGCCAGTACAGGTGGCCTCTAACTCCCGAATACCTCACTGTGGGTCCCTGCATAGCAGAAGGAGCCATTCTCTTGATCGTCTTCCACGTGGCAGCCTCTCAGGGACAAGGGAAGTAAGATGAGAGATCCTGCTGTCCTGGAGTTTGCATTTAAAAGGAACAGCCATGAAATGTTATCAGATACATCTGCTTTCCAGTCATGGTGTAATGCAGCAAATATAAGAAGATGGGGCTGTGTGACTGGGTGTGGGGAGCAGTCAGCAAGGGCAAAGATTCTGTGGCAGAAAAACATGGGACAAGTTCTGGGAGCAGAAAGCAGGCTGGAGTGGCAGGAATGTAGTTGGGACTGGATCCTTCTACAAGCGACTCCTGGTCTTAACCAGAGTAGATGTTTTCTTTCCCTCTCACATAAAAGTCTAGGTAGGTCTTCCAGAGCTGGAGACCCTCCTGGGTGTTAGAGGCTTTGCTGGGATTGGCGTATCCTCCTTGAGGTCTGCTCTGGCTGCACCAGCTCCAGCCCTCACACCTGCCAGCAAGAAGATAGACCAGGGGAAGGAGAGTGAATCCCTGCCTCTTGAGGACACTCATGAGTTGTCCCCGCCACTTCCCTTTATGTCCCGTTGATCACCACCCGCTGGAATTTCTCACTGGGAAGAAGAGAGGAAAGTTTTGTTCACTAGCTGTTGAACAAAAACTAGCAACTGGGTCAGTAAAAGAGTGGAAGAATGAAAAGAGATGAAGACAAAGAGGCTGCCTGAGGCCAGGGCATGGAGTGCACGGACGGATGCTAGCACAGGCCAAGTGCAATAGGAGGTTTTAAGCAGCGATGTGATCTTCCAAAGTTCCCTCCTGAGGGAAGAACAGACTCTGGGCCAGGGTGAAGCAGAGAGAGCTGTGCACCTGACCCTCATGGGACAAGGCTGGTGGCAGTGGCAGGTGGGGGGAGGTGACATGGAGTGTGGGGAGTGTCCACTCTGCTGACATGGAGTGTGGGGAAAGTGCAAGTGGTCCTGCATTTCTGGCAGGAGTGCACTGGATGCTGCCTCTCACAGTGGCAGGAGGGTTGGAGGGGAGGGGAGGACAGTCCCTGGCCCCACTTTGGACGTGGTGAGTGTGGGCAGCTGCGGGGCCACAGCTGGTGTGTCAAGTAGGCCTCCAAGCTCAGAGGAATCACAGCTGGAGACTTACTTGCAGGTGGCACAGCACGGCTAGGTTTGTGGAGATGGGAGCTCCATAGGCGTGCCTCATGGCCTGGGCCACGTAGAGGTGTGTGCATGTCATCACATCTGCACGTGGTGGCTGGGCTTCTGGCTGTCAGGCTGCTCAATGCTGCGGGACTTATAGTCCCAAGTACCTGTTGGATTTTTCTTCTGCTTCCCAGAATGTGCCCCCACTGGCTTCTCAGGTGCCTCCAAAACGTGCACTTTACCTTCAGCAGGCTGTCCCTCCTTTCTTTGCACCACCAGGTGCAGGGCTGTCCACCACACACCTTCTGTCAGTCTTTGTGGGTCAAAACTGACCCCTCATAAGCTGGGTGAGGTGGCTCAGACAGGCCTGTAATCCCAGCCCTCTGAGAGGCGGGGGGGGGGGGGGAGTGGATTACTTGAGCTCAGGAATTGGAAACCAGCCTGAGCAAGAGCAAGATCCTGTGTTTAAAAAAAAAAAAAGAGGCTTGGCAACTGTGGATCAAGGGGCTGAGGCGCCAGCCACATACACCTGAGCTGGTGGGTTCGAATCCAGCCCGGGCCTGCCAACAACAATGACGGCTGCAACCAGAAAATAGCCGGGTGTTGTGGCAGGAGCCTGTAGTCTCTGCTACTTGGGAGGCAGAGGCAGGAGAATCACTTGAGCCCAGGAGTTGGAGGTTGCTGTGAGCTGTGATGCCACTGCACTCTACCCAGGGTGACAGCTTGAGGCTCTGTCTCAAAAAAAAAAAAGAAAAAGAAAGAAAAGAAAAACTGGCTCCACAAACTCAGCACCAGCTGCAGGGGAGGCCCCGGGCAGTGGCTGCACTGGTGGGAGCGCACAGCCCTGGGAGCCAGGTGGTGGCATGCATGCTGCACCACCCAGCACTGGCAGTGCCCTGCACACCCTTTGCTGTGGGGAGAGGCTGAAGTGTGTGGGCAGCGTCACAGTGCCCCAGATGCAGCCTTGCTCATTCCCACGTGTGCACTTTCTTAAAATACTCCCAAGACGAACAACTTGACTCGTAAAGTAACCTGGTGACGGTAGTGTTAATTACTGTGAATTTGTGCTGCGTGGGGTCACACAAAGGATTGAGACTATGGACTTTGGCTCTGCAGGGCTGGGAGGAAGCTACAGTAGGGCACCACCAGTGATGTGTTGGGAGGAAAAGGGCTCAGCCCAGGAGCCCATGCTCAGTTGGAGGGCGCAATAAAGATACTTCATGTGTAAACTTTGATGAAAATAACTACCCTCCCATGCTGCCTTTGGGAGCTGCTGAAGAATATGCTCCACCCAGACAACTGAGAAAACCCTGGGGGGAAGGGGGTTGCGGAATGAGGGAGGCAGCACTACAGGCAGAGCCTTGTCTCAGAGGAGGCCTCCACGGACACAGGGCTGGTCCCTGAGAGGCGTGACCATGTGGAGTGTGCCCCCAAAGATGGACGTTACAGGACAATGTGCTCGCAGATCCCTTACCCCCCAAAATGAGAGAAACAAGCCGAAAAGGAGGTGGGAAGAGCATGGGAGACATTTGGCAGCGGGGGCTCCAGCCTGGTCGCAGGGGGGGAGGAGAGGAGTGCTTCTCAGCTCCTGCACCAGGTGCAGGAGGGGCCTGTGCATGTGACTTAGGAGCCAGAAGGTGGAAACCACAGGAAACCAGTTCACGGTAGAAGCACTGGCAGGTGCAGCAGGAGACTTGTCTCGTCCCCTAAGATTTTGCCCTTCACCTTTAAAAACCCTGTGCATGAATCACTTTGAGAGAGGCAATTTTAAGAGAGCAGGAGAGGGGAAACGGGCAGGAAACAGGCAATTGCAGGCAGGTGTCTCTTTTGAGATGTGACTTTGAAATGGGGCAGGGACTTGAGATGGGAGCCTGGGGGTAGGAGGGAAAGGCACAGGTTTGTTCAGGGTGGGAGGCGCGCCTGCCTTCCTGGAGCACCTATGGGGTTAGGGTCTCACTCCAGGCCCCCCGCCCCCGTGGTGTAGGGGTCTTGATGAGTAAGGCTTTGTGCCCAGGGACATGTAGCAGATGCCCAGGCTCCCCTGGGATGTGCCTCCTGGTGAGTCGTCCCATGTGGAGCCCCTATGGTGAGGACAGGGGTGGGCTAGACATCTGGGGGGCTGTGCTGGCCCTGGCCTGGGGCACTGGAGAAGCCCTGCATGCTGACCAGGTGACATCTGGAGTACAAGCAGAAGCGTTTTGTCAGCTGTAAAGTGGCCCCAAGTCGTGGGTGAGCAGTTTCCCTCCACCGATGGCACTGGTCAGCACAGTGAAGCGTTCATGGACTTTCCTGAACTCACTTGTGTCTGTGGCGAGTGTTCCTCGTGTGCAGATGGTGCCTGACACACAGACTTGGTTCAGTATGCGCCTCGGGAGTCACGTTCCTTCTGCGTGGGCCTCATGGGAGTGTGAGGGGCTCTTTCTCTTCTGCATCTGCTGGCCTGGTCCCAGGTAGGGGATGGACCTCCTCTCACTGCCTCTGGCAGGTTTCCCTGTGGTAACTCACTGACCTTGAGTCTGTACTTCTTGATGCCACCTACATGCCAGCCCAGGAAAGGGAGACAGCAGGAGGACAGCTGTCTGTCTGGTTAAGGTCCTCAAGTGACAGATCCACCTGGACTGACTGTGTGCTTCCTCTCCTGGTCCTAGGTGAGTCCCCAGACAGCACAACGCCCAAGTTCCCACCAGCACAAAGGCCACAGTTGCGTACGTCGCTTGGCAGGTAATTGCCCTCTGTCAGCGTCCTGCCTTCTTATTCCCGTGAGGATGTCTGATGTCTCTGCTGACTTCCTGAGTGCTGTCTCAAGCCTGCGGTGGCCTCAGCCATCTCGTGGGCGCAGACAGGGCAGAGGTTTGTGGGTCCCTTATGTCCACTACGTACTGGAGCCGTCCTGAGACCTCTGCAGTGTGCAGGATGGTGACTGTAGCCCCAGGCTGGGCGCCCGTCACGTGGGCCGTGTGGGCAACAGGAGCCCCTCAGTGCTGCTGCAGCTGCTGTAGGTTCTGACGAGGTTGGGCTGGGTGTAACCCAGCACCCTCCAAAAGCTCCCAGGAGGCTCTGATTTGTTGCCCACCACTGTGTGCTGTAGTCGTTCAGACCAGGCCCTGGATCCTGCCCCCACCCCACCTCCTGGTCTGTGATGCAGCACAGGTTCCCCACAGCTCCTGTCCTGTTTCCTCATCTGGAAACAGTGGGGGCCGCAGGCTCAGGGTTGCAGACACTGCAAGCCATGAAAGCATGAGTGTGTGCTCTGCATGTGCTGTCCAGGCAGGGCAGCAGTGGCTCAGACAGTGCCCCACCCCAGCCCCACCGCCATCCCTCTATTGCCATCCTTGCTGCCCCTCCCTGAGGCCCAGGCCCAGCCCCAGCCCTGCTCTGCTCCTCAGCATGGCAGAGGAGACCCCGCACTCACACTCCTCGGCCCTGGAGCTCCTGTACCTCCTGTCTCTTGCATAGAGCAGGGTGGGGGCAGTAGGGTGGGGCAGACTGCAGGGGTGCTCAGACCTCCTGGGTTATTCCCAGCCGCAGGTCTGGAGGCTTTGTGCTGCATATGGCCAGGCCAGGGCCCTGCTCTGGAGTTTGCTGGGGCCAGTGGCACAGTAACAGTAAGCCTGAGCTGGGACATCAGAGAGGGCTATGCAGGCACCACCTTGACTGGCCTGGGGCCACTGCAAGACTTTCAGCAGCCCTGGGCTCTACTTTCCTCCCATGTGTTCTTTGGGCACGCTTCATGGAGTCAGATCCAGTGATCCCGTGCTGAGCATGTATGTGAAGCCATCTTCCCTCTCCCACATGGTTAAGAACAAAGGCCACAGCCAGACGGTCACCTGCTACCTCCCTTACCCCTCTGTGCCTCAGCTTCCTCACTGCACCTGGCTTACTCTGAGGATTGCATTTGTTGGTATTTTTATTTATTTTCACTGGAATTTTAGAGCTGCCAGGACTTAGAAAGGAAATAAGGCATGGATTACAGAACTCTGCAGAGAGCAGGGGCTTGGCTGAGAGCACCCCTCCTGCCTGGCAGTGCTCCATGGGGGTGATTCTCTTTTCCAATTAAAGTTAAAGTTTATTTTCAGACCCTTTTTGAAGAATATGAAAATTGTCCAAATAGAACAAATGGACATGTCAAGTCCTGGGGGTCACATTCCATGTCTGCAGTGTGTCCTTAATTTGTTTTATTTTAAAATATTTTAGTCCTTTTGAGCTATTAATGCAAAAATATGATTAAACTGGGTGACTTTTTTGTTTTGCTTTATTTTTTTAATGGAGCTACAGTCTCACTCTGTTGCCCAGGCTGGCGTGCCATGGTGTCAGCTTAGCTCACAACAACCTTAAACTCCTGGACTCAAGCGATCCTCCTGCCTCAGCCCCCTCAGTAGTTGGGACTATAGGAGCCCACCACATTGCCCAGTTAGTTTTTAGAAATGGGGTCTGGCTGTTGCTCAGGCTAGTCTCCAACTCCTGAGCTCAAGCCATCTGCCTGCCTCAGCTTCTCAGTAGTGCTAGGATTACAGGTGTGAGCCACTGTGCCCAGCCTAAACTGGGTAACTTAAACAACAAACATTGATTTCTCACAGTTCTAAAGGCCAGAGGTCCAAGATCAAGTCAGCAGCAGATTTGTGTCTGGGCAGAGGGGGCTGTTTCCTGCTTCACAGATGGCGCCTTCTCTCTGTCCATGTGTGGGGAAGGGCGAGGCAGCCCGCTGGGGCTTTTCATAAGGGCACTAGTCTCACTCCCGAGGGCTCTGCCCCACGACCTAAGGCCTCAGTGCCTGAGACCACTGTGGGGCTGAGGATCTCAACATGAATCTGAGGGGGACATTCAGATTGGAGGGATGGGTTGATCGTTAGAGCCATAGGCCTCGCCAGCGTGTGAGAGCCATGGGGACCAGGCAGAAGTTCCGCTTCACCATCTGTGTTCAGAGGATTCAGGCAAGCTCCACCCTGGGCCCATGGCTGTGGGGTGAGACCAGCTTGCCCCCTCACTGCCCGGCCAGATGCTGCTGCAGGCTGGACTTCCTTATAGGAATGTTTATGGTCTCGTCAAAAGATGCTTGTTTCAGGTCTCTCCCGAGCCTGCCCGAGAGTGAGTTGTAACGGGAACACTGTGAAGTGCATCACTTCTGACTGACTGTCCTTTAATCACCTGTGAGGAGACAGCTCCAGGCCTTTCTCACTGGGGAGCCTGGAGCCCATGCGGGCCTCACAGTGGGTTGGCAGAGAGCAGCTTGAGCAGGTGTCTTTCTTCAAATCAAAGGCCTCCATGCTGTGTGAGCATGTTGGCTGAATAGTTATGTTTTTCTTAGTTATCTATGTGTATAATTCCGACTTTGTCCTTGTTAGGGTCATCATGCACAGCACTCCCGTCAGACCCTCCTTGGGGCCAGCTGCACACAGCCTAAGCAGTGTAGGGATGCCCGTCAGTATGACTCGGACGTCAGCCCTGCCCACACCTGCCAGCCGTCGCCTCTCCAGCCTGTCACTGCTGGCCCCTAAATCCATGCCCAGGGCCGTGGCTTCTCCCCCATGTGTAGCTGCTCGACGACTGTCCTCTGAGCCCCGGAAAAAATCTGCAGTGAGGTAAGAGATAAAGGTTGCAATAGCTTTGTCTCAAATTCATAAAACCTCAAGAGTGTTTTTGTGCCATAAAGGCTATATGTGGCTTGTCAGGAGAAGTGGGGCTGACACTCCCCTCGCCTCAGAATGGACAGGAAGGGACGGCCTCTGCTTGCCCTTTTGTCCTTCTCACCTCACATCTAGGCAAGTGAGGAGAAGGTAGGTGAGGCCAGGGACGGTGACAGGAAGATGCCTTTGCTATAGCAGCCCTTAAATCACTGCTATTGCTACAGTTGGCTCCCAGAGTCTCCCAGCCACAGTGACAACTGCCCTCACCCCACCTTGTCTCCTGCCCTCCTTGTCATAGCACTGCCATCTGCCTTGCCTGCTGGCCTCTCCCCAGAGTGTGCTTCCCCCGGTCCTGGTGGCACCATCTCCTCCTCTTCATTGAAGTCACTGTTCAGGGGCCAACCCCAGAGGGCTTTCTGGAAAAGCTGTGTAGATGGCCCCACCTCCACACCCACCCCCTCTGTTCCTTCCCTGGCTTTGCTTTCTCAGAGCAGTTCTGCCTTTGCCACCTGAGTGTGGGTTATGTGTGCATCTGTCCTCACCACTGCCCCCTCCCCTAGTGAGGGAGCTCCCTAAAAGCTGGGACCTTCTGTCAAGGTCGTTTGTCATCACTTATCCCCTGAGCTGAGGAGGCAGCCCAGGCACACAGTAGGTACTCAGGAAATGTGCGTATAGGCGGTGCCCTAGGCACAATGTGGTGCTGGGCCTGGCTTCTTCCATTTGAAGTCTTGTCTGGGAAGGACATTGAACGTGCAGGCCCCAGCTTCCTGTGCACTTAACTGCTTCATGCAGAGCTTTGGGGGAGGCTGGGACATTTGGGGAATGTGGGGACCCTGAACTGACTCCTTTCATCCACATCTTGTTCTGGTGCTCTGGTGCTCTGAGCTGGACAGCTTAGGGGCTGAAGGCATTGAGGCCTGTCAGGCCTTGGACCCTGGGCTGCCATGCAGGGGTGGGCAAGGTCATGGCTTCTGGAAAGAGCAGCCCACAGACCTATGCACCCTGGTGGGAGTTTATGACGAGCAGCATCTTCCTGGCCCTTAGGAGGCCACTGAGGATGTCAGTGGGGGGGGGGCAGTACCCTCTCCTGCACCCTCGAGGCCAGCGGCACACGGGGAAGCTTCTCACTACTTCGCGTGGAGGCTGGGGCCACATATGGCCACTCACATTTAATTAATTAAAATGAAATAAAATTCAAGAGTCAGCTGCTCAGTTGCACTCATCACATTTCAGACCCAATGGCCACACGTGGTGAGAGGCTGCTACTCAGGGCAGTGCGGATATCGTTTCCGTCATCGCAGAAAGTACTGTCAGACAGCTGTGCCGGTGCCTGCTTCAGCTCTGGGCTGCCCCAAGGCCGGCAGCATTATCTTCCCAATCCTTGTAGGGCATGTGGGGACCCACACCCTGGCTGAGGCCCAGCAGGCTCTCCTGACCTTCCTCCTCAGCCCAGTTGACAGTGGGGAGAGGTGAGCAAAGACAGACAAAACTTCAGTGAAAAAACAGTCATGAACATCGAAAAATTAAAGGTGGCATAAGGAAATACTGCCTACAATTCTCTGTTGATCAGTTTGAAAAGCTGATGATGTCCTAAAATGTCCAAGTTATCTGAATTGACACATGGAAACATTTTAAGCCAGAGTTAGAGCGTAGGCGACTGAAGACTGAAAAGGGCACCTGGATCAGGTCACAGTGAGGTCATAGCAGAGTTGTAAGGTAGAGTCATTATCATTCTAAAGTCAGCTATTTCAGGCTACAGGAACAAAGACGGAAGCTCTTCAATTTGTTTTTGGGGTTATGGAGAGAGTCTTGCTCTGTCATCCAGGCTGGAGTGCACTGGTGCAGTCAGAGCTTGCAGCAGCCTCGAATGCCTGCCTCAGCCTTCTGAGTAGCTGGGATAATAGGTATGTACCACCATACCAGGCAAATGAAGTTTGAGACAAGATCTTGCCACGAGGTCTTCAACTCATGGCCTTACACGAACTCCTGCCGCAGCCTCCCAAAGTGCTAGAATTGCAAGTGTGAGCCACTGGGCCCGGCATCTGAATAGCCACATATGATGGGCAGTGTAATGCCTAAAAGAGAAAACTTTTGTAGGCTGATTTCACTTATGAATATGGATTTTTTAAAAACACAAATCAACTGTCATCTGTCCAGAGGAAAATTAAATCTGACCCAATTTATATTGAAGAGAAATAAGTTCCAGGTGACTCAGAGACTTAAAGATGAAAGAAAAACTAGGGGACCTGTGTGAACAAGCTTAGGGCAAGAGGCTTGGTTCCTCACTGCCAAAACCCTAGGGTGAGAAAAGACAGCCATATTCAACTGTGTAGAAATTAAAGTCCCTGTTTTTATTTATGGCTAAAATGGCCCCAAGTGAAGACAGTAAACGTACAGTTGAACAAAAATGAACAGGCGAAGGATATGAGTAAGCTTTATGGCCAGGCCTGTGAGGAAGTTGCAGGGGTTCTGGGGCTCTGGGGGGCTGGAGCTGATGTGGCTTCAGTGGAAGGATCCTGCGTGGTCTCTGCTTCCTAGCAGGAGATAATGGCTAAAACAGGCACGTGGTGCCACCAGACTGATGACGTTTTCCCACTGAGAGAACTTCAGACCTCAGGGTCTGAAGGGTGAAGGTCTCACGGTTGTGTGGCTTCGCTGAGAGCTGCCACCAGGGCCAGGACTTTCTTTATCACAGGACACGTCTCCAAGAACAACCTGCTCCCAAAACCATACCAAATGGTTTGGAGAAATCTCTTCATAAGTTTTCTTTCCCTCACAGAACTGAAGGAGCGAGGGAGGACAACTGGAGGGCCGATGCCAGGCGGGAAGCCCTGTCACCTGACGGGAGTCTGTCTCCTCCGTCCAGTGTCCCTCAGGCACTTAACTTTTCTCCTGAGAAAAGTGATGTCAGTTTTTCAAAAAGCATCACCACAGCAGCAACTCCTGATGAAGCAAAGCCCAGTGAGGATGCAGCCCCTAGTGAGGTACGCTGAGACAGACTTGGGGTCTACTTGTGTTCCCTGAGGCTAGTGGGGACTGCTCTGGGAGCCATGCGGCCACTCAAGGACAGCGGCTGGCAGGGTTCCCTGTAGCACTTTGTCCTGTGACTCTGGCCTCCAATGCCAGCTCACCCAAGGAGAGGTCAGGGCTTCCAAACCTCTAGAGGAGAAAAACAGCAGCACCTTTCCTAAGTATTTGACAGAGATGAGGGTCGGGGTCAGAGTTCAAGAAGAGGTTGGTAGGTCGTGGGAGTTGAATAGGCTGCTGGCAGCCGGGGAAGAGGCTTTGGCCAGTAACATAGCACAGATGGAGCCTCCCACCAAAGGCCTGGCCCAGCCGTTCTTCCTTCGGTCTCTCAACTATCATCCCACTTGGGGACACAGCAGCATACAGATTTCCCAAGGTGGGTGACAAGATGCATCTCCTTTGCATTTGTGTTCTTGTCTAGGCTCTTCTTATAGATACCAGACTGGACCTGCTGACTGCCACACCCAGAGTTGAGAGCACAGCCCTCGCTGACCCCCCTCTCATCGACCTGGGCAGTACTCCTGAGGCTGGGGAGCCCACGGGGCCTGAGAGCAGGCCTCTCATTGACCTCCTGATGAACACACCAGACATCAGTAAAGATGTCATAGTGAAACCTCGACAGGCAGCAGGGCAGGTAAGGCGCCCCGGATGTCTCAGTTCGGCACAGTCGAACTTGGGAGCAGCCACAGAGGCCTCGAAGGGCCACACGTCTCAGCACATGACTCACCTTTGATTGCTGACCCTCCGAGAGATCACCAGGAGCTCATGGAGGGTAGGGATTGGACATTTCCCACCCCACAGGCCTCAGGGCTTTAGGTGCAGCGAGGGGGGTCCATGTGTTAGGGCCTGGGCCTGTCAACATGCATCCTTTTCTCCTTCCAGCTCCTTAGAGAGAAATGATGGTTTGAGGGGTTTGAGACAGAGTCCTGCTCTGCCCCCCAGACTATAGTGCAGTGGTGTCATCATAATTCACAACCTCAGACTCCTGGGTTCAAGTAATCCTCCTGCCTCAGCCTTCCGAGTAGCTGGGACTATAGTACCTGCCATAATACCCAGCTAATTTTTTCTATTTTTAGTAGTGATGGGGTCTCCCTCTTGGCTCAGGCTGTTCTCAAACTCCTGTCTTGGCCTCCTACAGTCCTAGGATTACAGGTGTGAGCCACCATATCCAGCCAAGATTTTTTTTTTTTGTAGAGATAGTGTCTCACTTTATCGCCCTCAGTAGAGTGCTATGGTGTCACAGTTCACAGAGACCTCCAACTCTTGGGCTTAGGCAATTGTCTTGTCTCAGACTCCTGAGTAGTTGGGACTACAGGCTCCCGCCACAACACCCAGCTATTTTTTGGTTGCAGTTTGGCTGGGGCTGGGTTTGAACCTGCCACCCTTGATATATGGGGCCAGCGCCCTACCTACTGAGCCACAGGCACCACACAAGATTTTTTTTTTTTTTTTTTTTTAAGAGATAGGGTCAAACTCTGTCACCCAGGCTGGAGTGCAGTGATACAAATATAGCTCAAAGCAATCTCAAACCTGGGCTTCAGGGATCCTCCTACCTCGGTCTCCCTGAGTGCTGGTATTCACTGGAATAGTGGCTCCTGGAGACCTGTCTTTAGTGTTGGCAGGTGTGATGGGGCAGGGGCACCTGGCTGCACTTGTGCTCATCTTCTCTCCGTTCTCTTCCAGCTCATAGACCTGGGCTCACCTCTGATCCAGTTGAGTCCTGAGGCTGACAAGGAGAATGTGGAGTCACCACTCCTCAAGTTCTGAGTGAACAGAGCCCTTTGTTAAAAGAACAGTCCATCTTAAGGTGGTTTTCAACTCTTAGAAGCATATTTTATTAGAAATTTTATTTGAAAAGGAAAAAAAATCCTGAATACATTGCTGTGCCTGGTAGGAGTAGCACCAGCCTCTGGGGTTCAGTGCTGATCCCTGATGTCTCCACTGCCTGCAGCTGCCCTCCCTGCCCCTCTCCAGACTGATCACAAAGCTGAAGTGACTCTAAAGGAAAAACTTGGTTTTAAATCTTTTGTATGTAAAATGGCAAGTGGCTATTTTAAGTTTGTATGAAAAGTTAAATATTGTAGATTTAAGTTAAATTGTAAAATAAAGTGTATTAAAATATATCTTGATTTTTAAGCTTGTCTTTTTCAACATGCATAGCCATTTTTACACAAGACTACTACCCAGACTTTAATGCTTTTATAAAAGAATTTCAAAAATCAGTCTGAAAAAAAATTGTTTGCAGGTCCTGGGCCCACCCCCAGACACTCTGGTCGTTAGGTCCTCCGGGCAGGTGCACTGGTAATAGGCCCCCGGAAGATGCCCACTTGACAGCCCACAGACCACACACACAAGGTCCTCGGGGCAGGTCAGGTCCCCAGATGACGCCCACTTGACAGCCCACAGACCACACACAAGAGGCTGCTCTGGGGAGATGTGGGGACAGTGAGGGATGAGGAGTGGACAGCATCTATGGGCCATGCCCCAGGGGTCTGTGCTGGGACAAACCTTTGGCTTCTATGTCAGCAGGGATGTTACTAAGTGAAGTGCCTGACAGGGACTGGTGGAAGCCTGTTCTCTGCCTGGAGCCGCTAATATCTTTTAACACTGGCTGGCCTGGAAACCAGTTTCTATACTTATTTCCTTACGAGGAAGTTTCCCATGGGGCTTCACGGAAGTGTGACTAGCTGCACTCCAGTGTTCCTGCATCACACTGGGACCTCCCTCTGTGCACAGGGCACTTTGAGCTTTCTGTGCAGCGGTTCTCAACCTGTGGGTCGCGACCCCTTTTTAACAATGAAGATACATTGCAGCATTAGGAAGGTTGAGAACCAGTTTCTGCGGTTAAGGTGACAAATGTGAAATTGCCATTTTGACCTGTGACTCCTGTGGCATTGAGCATGGACAAGTGCAGTGGGCGTTGTGAGCCACCTTGCTGCACATATGGACAGACACTTTCCACCAACAAGAAGGGAGCTTTGAAGTCCTGTACTCTTGACACTCGAGTTGTCAGAGCAAAGCACCCTGGCTGTCACATAGGCCCCAGCTGGCTGCAGAGAGGCCTTGTGCAGTGGGCTACAGGGAATTCCAGAGTCCCAAATGTTAGCATCAGAAGGGTCTGCAGCCTCTGGTCTGGCTCTTCACTTCATGGGGCAAAAAAGCAATCTGGAAGTGGATTAATTTTTTCAACAAATGTACTGAGACTTTACTATGGGTCAGGCTACATTTATGCTGGGGGTACAGCCGGGTACAGAGCTCATGCATCCCCTAATGCTTGGCAGTGGGGAGATGTTAAAGCCCCAGTAAGTCTGTGATAAACCAAGCCCCAGCAGGAGCACGGAACCTTAGCCCAGGGCCCTTCTCCTCCCCATGCAGCCTTGAATGCAGTCAGCTCTCCTTGGACCAAGGTGCTGTCAGACCCCACAGCGTGCCCAGGCAAGACAGAAGAGATCTGACTTTCATTCTCTTTCATACGCAGATGGAAAAGGCCCTGAAGAGCTGGAGTTGGAGAGAGCAGCTCCTCTCCTGAGCCTTTAGCTGCCTTCCTCTTTGAGTCTCTCCATCTGGCTGTCCCCGCTGCCATGGCCCTGACAGAGCTCCTTCCAGGTGCTTCCTCTCCTGGACCCCATGCTCTCCATCCGCCACTCTGATGGCTCCCTGTGAGAGACCAAATAGTTAGCTGGAGACTATGCTCCTGGACCCCTGGGCGCTGGCCACTTTCCCTTTACAGTGACACAAAGTGTACTGGCTGCAGCTAGAGGCCCAGCTTCGTGGGGATTTTTACATTTCCTTAATGTCGTGAGGCAATGTCTTCCCATTTTATGTTTCTGACCTTGCTGTTGGCAGGCAGTCATTGTCCCTATCATAGCTGGCCCACAGAGGGTCCGGATTATACACAAAGGGTTCTTAGAACTACAAACTAGCTAAAAACCATACAAATCACTGGAAAATAGCAGACAGCATGTGTCAATGAATCACATCTAAGCCACCTTGTGGGATGGCTGCGACTGGGACTTAACTTGCCCGTCACAGATATGTCCAGGAAAGGTGCAGCTTTCTAGACCAAGAATAAAACTCTAGCAATGCCAGCATGGCCACAGCCTAGCGTTAGGGGTCCAGTTACTGAGTTCTTCATCTCTTCTTGGAAATCCAAGATGGAACTGCTACCCTGTTGGATACTTTGCTGATCCTTGTTCTTTTAAAAAAGCAGCCATCCATTCGTTTTCCCACAGGGGCCATGTCACACCTCTCTCCTGCTTGCAGCTCACCCTGTCTCCTTTTGCCTCAGCGGCTGGGACTCTCCCATTGGCAGTTCCAGCTGTTCTTGGAAATGGAGACTTCAGAGCAGCGGTTCTCAACCTGTGGGTCGTGACCCACAGGAACTGTATTAAAGGGTTGCGGCACTAGGAAGGTTGGGAACCACTGATATAGAGCCTTCTTCATGTTACTTTAGTCCCAGAGGTCCTTAAACTTTTTAAACAGGGAGCCAGTTCACTGTCCCTCAGACCGTTGGAGGGCCGGACTACAGTTAAAAAAAAAAAACTATGAACAAATTTCTAGGCACACTGCACATAATCTTATTTTGAAGTAAAAAAACAAAACAGGAACAAATACAATCACACTGCCTCATGTGGCCCACGGGCCGTAGTGTGAGGACCCCTGGTCTAGACCCTTAGACTATTCCTGTTCTCAAAACAATTTGCTTTAATAATTTATCCACCTGGGAACACTTGTGTCCATTGTTAACCTTTCAGAAAACTGGTAAGAAACTAACATGATTTTAATGCCAACTTTGGTGTGTGAATTATCTCCTTGATCCAAAACCATTTGTAGTGGTAATTCCTCCTCCAAATATCTCAAACTGGTTTAAATCTTCCATGAAATCAATTTGGTGGATTGCACCAGCTGTTTTAAAAAGTGAAAAACAACAAAGTAAAAAACGAGAGTACCCGGCACATTCTACAAAGGGTAAGAACTGTTTCAAGAAGCATCTTCTTTAAATTTACATGTGTCTGCATAGACAGTCACATATAACTTACACATGTCTGCACAGATAGCCACGCACTCTGGTACTGTGGGTTCAAGCTGAAACTCTGGGAGTTGCTCACTTAAAGGTACCTGCGATTTGCACACCACATGACTACAGTGTTTGGTGTCAGTCCAAACCTCAGTCTTCTGCGCCCTGCGTCACTGCTGGTCTGAGCTGTGTCATCCCTGGCCTAGGTCCTTCGTTCTGTGCATCTCTTTGGCTTCCCAGCCCCTCTCCTGGTTGTCCACAGGACTCCAAGCTGGCTCTGCTGTGTCTGGGTCTTTTATTTGGGCCTCTTCCCTTGCTTTCATTTATACCCTCCTGCCTTCCCATGCTCATTTGGCCCAGCAAATATTTCTAAGTCCTTCCAGTGTCTCTTTACAAGCCTTCCACTTGCTGTCCCCCCCCCCCCCTTGCCTCTCATTCTGTGTCCACTCACCAGCAAGGACTACAGATCCTACCTCTAAATGCATGGTGTCTTTCTGCCACCACCCTTGCCTTTTCCGAGCACTGTCATGGCCTCCTAACTAGGATCCCGGCACCTCCTCCAATGCATTTTACACAGGGGAGACAGAAAAAAGATTTAAAATTGATCATTTCCCTCTCCTGCTAATACCTCCAATAGCCCCCTCCTTCTGCATTGATCCTGTCCCTGCACAGACCCAGGGCCTTTGTAGTGTGCTCACCCCTCTGCCTGCTCCTCTTGCCTTCCTCATTTAGTCGATGCTGTGAAAATTGTCAGAATGAAAACGGGGTCACTTGTTTTAAAAAAACACTAACAGAGCCAGGGAAGCGCATGGAGGGAGGGTTCTCAAGTATAAACGCTTGTTACGCAGAACTAATCACTAAAGACTGTGCAAAACCACAAGCTTTTACTACGGCCATGGCCAACTTATGCATTCCCCAAAATCAACTCCCCCCTGACAGGGCATCTCCCCAGCCTGTCCCACCTCCCACCTGCCTGGCATTACCCTTGTTATTAATCCTGTAGGATAATTATATCAAAACAATTATGTAATCCTCGTTTTTCCTTTAAAAAGTTTTGTCCTCCTACACACACACGGTTCCTGTAAGCACACGTAGTTTACCATGGCACCGCATTGCCGCTGCATTGCCTTTTCCTGAACAATTTTTCTTTCAGTCTCTCTGCAACTGACCTTGACCACGCCAACTCTCTCCTACTGACCCCGGGGACGATCTCAGTACTAGCCTCTCCCCTGCCTGCGTTCAACGCGCGTACGAAGCCCCTGCTCCAGGCCGAGCCCCTCCTAGGAGCAGCGATGCTACCGGGGACAGAACCCGGAGTCCCCGCCGCGCAGGACACGCGAAAGGGTGGGGCGGCCGGCTCCGATTCAGCCCAGCCGCTCGCAGCCGCCGCAAGGTCTCGGCGCCGCCCGGAGTGGGAGGAGCCGCAGCGGCCCTGAGGGGCGGGGCCAGGTGGGCCTCGCTCCGGGTGGCGGCTCGGCGGCTCGGCGGCTCCCGGCACGCTCCGGGAACACCCGGGCGGAGGAGGGCCGAAGGAGGCCAGGCGGAACGCGGGCGCGCGGAACACGCGTCCGGCCGGGCCGTAAGCGCGGGCGCCGCGGTCGGGGCGGGACTTCCTGCGCGGGGCGGAAGTGGCGGCGGCAAGTGGAGAAACTGGATCGGAGGTCGGATGCTGGCGGTGCGGCACGTCGTGTGCGCCCTGTCCGGCGGGGTGGACAGCGCTGTGGCCGCGCTGCTGCTGAGGCGGAGAGGTGAGGCGGTCGAGGCCCCGTCGGTCCCCGAGCGGCTCTTCCTCTGAGCGCCTCTCCCTTCGGTTCTGCGGGACCCCGGTCCTCGTGTGCGGTCAGAAGTGCGCGAATGTGACTTCGAATCCCCGAGAGTAGTTACGGCCCCTCCGCAGTTAGAACTCGCGGAGGATCGCGAACCTCCTGACTTTCAAGGCCTGGTGGGTTTGCGGCCCTGCGGTGGTGCTGGCGGCGTCCCCTGCGAGGCCAGGGACAGTGGTGACGGCCGCTGGATGGTCGGTCCCTAGGGCTTGACGCCTGCGTCACTGCGGCCGCCCGGTGGGGTGCTCGTCCTCCAGATCAACGCTCGCTAAATCCCGAGCGGCACTGAGCTGCGCGTCTGCTTATTAAATCATTTCTGTGCTCTCTGTTCACTGGGTGCCAAGCTTTTCCTCCAAACACGTGCATGTCTTTGGGGGCCTGTAAACAACGCCCCAGGAGTGCTTAGGACTCGTAGGGTCCACAGTTGAGATAAACTACCCATGTAAAGTCTCGGTCTGTATGGCTCCTCATGTGAAGCTTAATTTACATGGTAACGTTTGTAGAGCCTTTGCTGGGAGCCACCTTTGGAGACACTTGGAATGCAGAGATGCCTGCAGGGTTTTGGACCTAGGGCAAGCTAATTAAGCCCTCTTCAGTACAGTGGAGATAACACCCACCTACCTACTTCACAGGGTGACATTGGAAGGCTTAAATGACATATGTTGAAGGGTTTACCCAGTGCTCAGCACATGCAAGGTACTGAGAAAACAGTAGTGAATATTAGTTTATATTTTTTGTAATCATACCTATTATGAAAGGTATATATATATATGTGCCAAAGAGAAGGACAGGTAAACTATAACGCATATAACTGTGAGAATCAAGGAAAGCATTCTGGAAGTGGAGGTGTTTGAGCTGAGACTTGGAGGAAGAGTGAGATTTCACTAAACAAAGAATTAGAAGTGTTGGGTGAGGCAGAGTCAGCAGCAGAAGCAGAAAGGCAGAGGTGTGAAAATATTGCCTGGGTCTGGCCAGCTGAAGTGGAAAGCTGGGAGGGGAGCAGTTGAGTCCAGGTTATGGGAAATATTATATTAGGGACTTAACTATGTTGGGTTGACAATTCAGAGCCCTTGAAGGTTTCTGACGGGCGTGACTAGGTGTTTTAGGAGATGCAGAAGACCAGATAAATCACTTTCTACTTCTACAAGAAAATAAGCTCTTTGCTGACAAATTTGCTGCACAATCTCATATTCTAACCCTCCTTGATATTTTTCTCCTTGGAGGAGTTTGATGGACATGGCAGAGAAAAAAATGTGGTGCTCTCATTTTGGCATTGAGAGCTTTCCGGTCATGTTGGGGGCAATGTCCTGTTATGTGCCTCATGGAAAGTTAGGTAATTCATCCTAGAGTGTCTGAGCCTGTGCCTGTGTCAGTGGGTCCCATCTCTTCCTAAGAAAAAGTATCAGGCAGAGGAGGCTATAGGAAGAGTGGACTTTTAAAGCTTTGTGTGTAGGATTGTTTATTCATTCTACAAGTTCCTTTTTAGCTACCATTATATGCTGGGCACTGTACTAAGTGCTGGGGCACAGGGTTGAATAAGACACAGTTCCTGCCCTTGAGGAGCTCCCAGCTTTAGTGAGTTGTAGGGGAGAAAGACTGGAATAATTGGAGCCTAGTGTGGTAAGGTGAGTAACAGAAACAGAGTCAGGTTCTTCATGAGGCAGGTGCTGACCGCCATCTGGAATAGGGGTGGTCCTGTGATTGTAGTGTTTATAGTTTTGGCAAAGCTTTGTCTCAAATCCCTGTTCTTCTGGGTCATTACATTCCATATACCTAAAGAGACCAGATTTTTCATACAGTGCAGGCGCCTATGTAGTTTGCTAGCTAAGTTGTATAGGGTTAAAGTTGGTCTTTCTGATATTTGGTTGATTACTTTGTCACAGTAGAAAAGGGGAAAAATAACTCATAAAATATGGGCTATTTTATAATTTTATAATAAGGGCTATAGGTGGTTAATATCCAACATTAAATTGTCTTTATATTTGATGACTTCGAATCTAAGGCTTAGATGATAACTTGAAATAATTTGAAATGTTCCTTTAATAAATAAATGGTGGTTTTTGTTCGCTTTGAAAAATTTTGTTGAGTTTTGGCTTTTTTTTTTCATTCTCTCAGCACATGCTTGCTAAGCCCCTCCTATCGTGCTGAAAGACAAAGATGGAAAAATACTGTCTCATTCATCTTGGACTCAGGCAGTTTCAGTCCAATAATGTGTTGTGATGACGAAGCCTTTTACAAAGTGCAGCAGAAATATAGGGCAAGGAGCACCAGTAGTGGGACCTGGAGCCCTGAAGGCCATAGAAAGAGCAGGACTTTCCAGGCAAACCAGGCACAATGGCACTTTGGGAACTGCTCAGAGCTCAGAAATCACTGCCTTTTTAACTGAAGGTTGGTTTTTTTGTATTCTCTGTAATCCCTCCCCAGGTTACCAAGTGACAGGGGTATTTATGAAGAACTGGGACTCTCTGGATGAACATGGAGTTTGCACTGCTGACCGAGACTGTGAAGATGCTTACAAAGTTTGCCGAATCTTAGATATCCCTTTTCATCAAGTGTCCTATGTGAAGGAGTATTGGAATGATGTCTTCAGGTGAGTTCATCCCGTATGGCGCTCCCTGATACACAGTCCTTTCCCACGGACGCCCACACAGCTTGACGCTCTTTGGCAATGGAGGCTTTGGCTGGCCTGTAATACTTGTGCATTAGAGGCGAGGCCCATGTCTCACAGCACCCAGGTGTTCTTTCTCCTGTCAGTGTGCCACCTGCCAGAAGTCTCTTTTAAGGTGTCTTTGGAATTTTGTTTTGTTTTTAAAGAGACAGAGTCTCACTTTGTCACCCTTGGTAGACTGCTATGGTGGCACAGCTCACAGCAACCTCCAGTTCTTGGGCTTAGGTGATTCTCTTGCTTCAGCCTCCCGAGTAGCTGGGACTACAGGTGCCCGCTACAACACCTGTTTTTTTGGGGGGGGGGGGTTTGGTTGTTGTTACAGTTTGGCTGGGGCTCGTTTTGAACCCGCCACTCTCGTTATATGAGGCCTGCACTCTACTCACTGAGCCACAGGTGCAGCCCTGGAGTTTTTATGAGATGGGGTCTCAATCTTACCCTGGATAGAGTGCCATGGCATCATTTTAATTCACAGAAACCTCAAACTCTTGGGCTTAGGCTATCATCTTGCCTCAACCTCCCAAGTAGCTGGGACCACAGGGACCATAGACGTGTACCACCACATCCAGCTAGTTTTTCTATTTTTAGTACAAATGGGGTATTGGTCTTGTTCAGGCTGGTCTCAAACTCCTGGGCTCAAGTAATCCATCCTCCTCAGCCTCCCAGAGTGCTAGGATTATAAATGTGAGCCACTGTGCCTGGCCCAGAAGTCTCTTTAATGCTTTCTTGAGCCTTGAGATATTTCTGCTGCTTGTTTAGGGTCTGGGAGTTAAGGCAGAGCTCTCAAAGGTGCTGCAAGCTGAGTATCAATCCCCATACACCATGTGGGGAGGGCGGCCCGATCTGCTTCAAATATCCTGGACCTCAGGAGCACGGGCGGGTCACCTGAGAGACTTTTGGTCACATTTGCTCAGTGACCTGGGTTCTCGGGCTAAGATGATGGTATGGCTTACTGAGTCCGGAATTGGAACCCTGTGTGATTTTATTACCACTGGGACTCAGGCATTTCTCTTCCTGGTCTGAGCCCTCTGTGCTAGATGGGTCCCAGCCACCTACCCCCTAGGAGCCCAGTGGGGGACACAGTATCTGCTGAGCCTTAGCAGTGGGGATGGCACCTTGCTTTTTGTCCAGGTCATTAGTTATAGTCAGATGGCAAGTGCAGCAGGCTATAAGTGAATGTTTGATGAAAATATTAGGAAAAGCTTTGTACTGACAAGCTCCTGTTTTGCAGGAAACTATAGTTTTGGTATGGCAAGGAGAAGTTCCACGTTAAATGAGTAATTTAGCTCACTTAGTTTTTGAGGAATGTTTCATACTTAGAACAAAAGTGATTTTTTCTTTTATTCCAGTGATTTTTTAAATGAGTATGAAAAAGGAAGGACTCCTAACCCCGACATAGTCTGCAATAAGCATATCAAATTCAGTTGCTTTTTTCGTTATGCTATGGATAATCTTGGTAAGTAATTTGGGTTTTTTAAATTTGTTTTTAAAAATTATGGATTTTCAGGTTTTTAGAGATAGCCAGAAACCAAAACCTTATAGTTTCATCTTTCAGAAGGAAAGGAAGCAGCAAAAATGATAATATTTTGTATTTCACTGAATAAGGAAGAATCTTCTGGTGAAGTGCAAGTGCTGGGTCTTTGGGAGGAGAGTGTGCTTCATTGTGGGCCACATCAGTGAGAGGACAGGCACAGGTGATCACAGGACAGTCAGCTTCAAAACTCCCTAGAAAAGATGTGTTGGCTCACAAGCCAAAGAGTTGAATGGTGACAGTGCCCCAGGAGGAAGATGAGATTCTTAAAAAATAATATTCTAATATTAAATTGTTAATGACTTTAATGACATGTTGTGTAGATGAGCCTTATTGGAAGTTCAAAACTTTGGGAAGATGTCCAAGATAACAAAGTTTTTTAAGGCCTGATCAGAGCCAAAAGAGGCTGGGATGGAATAGGCTGATGCTAGGCGTGGAGCTCACTAAGACTGTGGTTTCTGCATGTCCTGCACCACCCCAGCAAGGGAGCACTCCTTAAACCAGAGCCAGAGCAAGGCAAAGAGATTTTCGCAGCCCCTAAGGAGAGAATGAGAGTTAGGACTACTGGATGAGGCCTAGCCTCTTTGATGAATTTTGTCTCTAGGTTCAAACTACAGGCACCATGCGTAATCTGTACCAGTCTTGCCTGGTTCCCTGTCACAGGCACGCCTTGCCTCTCTGCCTGCAGGTTCAGCTCTGCTCGTAGCAGCACTGGTTGCAGATGTGATTGTGTTTAGGGCACATTGCACGAGCCCTAGTTTGAGGTTTAGGAAACTCAGTGTTTACTCATCCTTTCTGCTAGTCAAAATCAGCCCTTCTCTCTTGCCTCTGCCTTGTCCTAAGAATAAGCCTATGGTCGTCACACCATTCTAGACTCGGGGTCTCTATCTTGTTTTTCTCAGTTTGAAGCCATGTCAGTGGCCTGCCCTAGAAGCCTTCCTTATAGTCAGGGCTCTGGCATCAGCTGGCACCTAATTTGCAGATTTTGTCTGTTCTAATTTTTTCTTTTTCGATTCCCTCTGCATTTTGAGATGTCTCAATTTCTTTTTAAATTTAATTTTTATTTATTTATTTATTTTTTTAGAGATGGGGTCTTGCTATGCTGCCCATGCTGGTGTGCAGTGGCTATTTGCAGGCATGATCCTAATGTACTACAGCCTTGAACTCCTGGGCTTGCGTGATCCTCCTACCCAGCACTGTAGGCATACACAACCCCACCCCCAACCCAGTATCTTTTTATTGAACCTCCCTAATTCTGAATTGCTTGCTTAGTGATCTATTAATGGAAGTAGAGTGGAAAGAAATATGCTTGGGTAGACTACATCCCAGCGTCTGTCAGACTGTGCTTTGTGAACTCTGCGTTCTTTGTCCTGTCCCCTGCCGGGGTGGGTCAGTGTGAGGATTTTCTGGCCTGTCAGTTTGCTCTGTCCCACTGCAGCTCCCTCTGCTGCGTATGGCCACGTCCCAAGACATATGCCATTGACTGGGACAGTTGTGTCTGCACTTTTAGCAATAACTTAGATGAGGCTGCAGTCTGATGTATGTGTAGGGAGCTGATGAAGATGAAAAGTTGGTTCATTGAGTTAATAGTAAAAAGTGTCTACAAAAACAAAGATCAAAAATGTCTTAAATTTGAATGCTTTGCAATAGTGTGCTAACACCAAAAACACGAGGTATAATAGAAATAAATGCCAAGTTTGCTAACTAGGTTCAGCAATTAATTCTCCTAGTATAGGATTGGGAAGACCTGACTTGGTTACTTTTGTGTACAGAAGATCTGGGGACTTAGTTGTCCTCAAGCTGACTGAGCCATTTCTCTGATGTTTATTGTCAAAGCTGGTACAGACAGAGCCACTCAAGTCAGAGAATGTCTTAGAAAGGGCAGCCATGGGCAGCACCTATGGCTCAGTGGGTAGGGTGCCAGCCCCATATACCAAGGGTGCCAGGTTCAAACCCAGCCCTGACCAAACTGCAACCAAAAAATAGCCGGGTGTTGTGGTGGGTGCCTGGAGTAGTCCCAGCTGAGGGGACTGAGGCTGAGGCAAGAGAATCACCTAAGCCTAGGAGTTGGAGGTTGCTGTGAGCTGTGTGATGCCACAGCACTCTACTGAGGGCAACAAAGTGAGACTCTGTCTCTACAAAAAAAAAAAAAAAAGGGCAGCCAGGTCTTACTGAGGTCTGCCTGGTTAAGCCAAGGCTGTTATTCAGGAAAAGAGTTACAGACCCATGGAATGTGAATTGATCTTGATTTCCAGGGTGTCTGGAAATACGTCTTCTGATGAACCTTTGAGATTACGTTGAGTCATGGGAGCAGCTGTCACGTGTGTGAGTTCTGATTACATTCTTTGTGTGACTCCAGAGGGCAAGGTTGGGTTTGCAGGAGGAAGACTTCCTGCCTCCAAGAGGAGTCACAGACAGCTATTCGGGAGAGCAAGGTTTGCCTTTGGAGAGTGCCGACTCCCTGTCACCATAGCTTAGGGAGCCCCTAGCTGGCCATCTGTCAGGAATGCCTTGGAAGGATTTTCTGCAGTGAATGCTTCCGAGTCTGAGTTAACTGCATGAACCGTGCAGCACGGAATAAAAATGTGTGGACCCTAGACTTCTAAAATCCCAGGGCTTCTGGTAGATAGCCTGCACTGTTCATGGTAGAAGTGGCGATTCTTTAAGGAAGTAGATTTAGAGCGGGTTTTTTTCTGTTAGAGACTTAGTCGTGATGTGATAATGTGTTCCTGAAGTACTTTTCCAGGTAGTTAATATGCAGCAGTTAATCCTCTTGCTGTGTTTTTGTTGTACACTGGGCCAGTGTGGTTGGTTAGGTGTTGACTCAGCTTTGCTGTCCCGTCAGGATGCGTCTTCTGTGGTGCTGCCACTCTGCTCACACAGTGGAAGGTTACGACTGTGACCTTGGGAGGTTCTTCTGACTTGCTTTGAATAATGTGACAAGAAGAAGGCAAATGTGCCAGATAGTCCTTTACTGTGATGAAAATAATATTACTTATTAAAGAAAATTTAAAAATACAGAGCTGTGTAAAGAAGAGGAATGGGCCCGTGAGATCTCTCTTTTTCTGCGCATTGAAAATGGTGGAATCGCAGTATTTTGTGTTTCTCCCCTACTTAATGGTGTCATGGGCATTTTCCCACATCATTAAACTCTGAAATGGGCTTTTTGTTTTTAAATCTTTGTGTGCATAGCTGATTAAGCTATAATGAGTAAGTGTGTAGATGCTAACTTTTGAAAGGTACGATAAAACTTCATAGCAGGATTGTATCAGCTTAAGTTAAAAGGTAAAGTGGCACTTTCAGATGTGTCCCCTGTTCCCCGGCGGAGGCCGATAGTGTGCGGCTTCGGGTCTGCGCTCTCCTTTCCACACCCTCTAGCTCGTGCTGACAAGGCCAGCGAACGAGAGTCTAAAATGTGACCCTTGTGCTTTTAAAACCTCACAGGAGCAGATGCCATTGCCACAGGTCACTATGCAAGAACCTCATTGGAAGATGAAGAAGTCTTTCAGCAGAAGCACGTTAAGAGGCCAGAAGGGCTTTTCAGAAATCGGTTTGAAGTCAGACATGGTAAGTTAAAGTGCCCACATTTAGTTAGTGAACAAATTAAAATATTTTGAAGAATGACAGTGGGTCGTGTCTGAACACACCTGCCATCCTGTGTGCCCCAATAGCTTATTGGTTTGGAGGTCACATTCGAAAAGGTGCAGGAACAAGTGGGTCTTTTCCCCAGAGGGCTTATAGTTGGGCAGTAAAAGATACTGCCCAGTGCCCCCAAAAGTGCTGTAGAAAATTAAATCAGAAATGTATAATCCAGTTATAGACACTGTGTGTTGGTGACTTGCATGTTCCCAGTAATATCTGAGGAAATGCTGGGTGGCGAGTGGGTGCCATGATTTCACCACGGCCTTGTGCTTTGGCACCAATTCTCCAGCGCACGAGGTTTGGGTAGACTTCAGCTGACAGACAGGAGCCTGGTGGTCACCTTTCTAGAAGAAAGTAAATGCCAGACAGGGAGCTGGGAAGCTGCTGCTCGTCCTGCTGTGTGGATGCGCAAAGAGTAATTCCTATCGTTGCCAAGTGAAAAAGCAGCCGGAGCTGGAAGCCATGTTTCCACCAGAGTTGCTGTAGGGTCTCTGAGGGTCGTTACTTCTGATTTGTACAGCGTTTCTCCCAGTCTGTCTTGCCAGCAGCTGCTTCCCGATCACTTGGGTGTTACTGAATTCGGATTTTGGGCCCTTGCTCCCACCATACTCCCAAGAGGAGGGCCTTGCACGCACACTTTCACCTTGCTGCTCTTAGCAGTCTCAGGAGGTGTGAGACTGCTTTCATCTCATTTCAAAGATGAGGAAACCAAGGCTGCGTGAAATCATTTGATGTAGGTATCTCAGGTAGCAGAGCCTGGATCTCAGTCGAGTCCTGCCTGGCTCCCTCACCCTTCTGTGTCTGCTATGTCAGGCCCAGCTGAGGTCTTTTCTCAGCGTCACTGAGCCCATCTTGGAGGCAGCAGTGGCCCCATGGCAGTGCGCTCCTTCAGGGAGGCCTTGAGCGTGCCCTCCCTCCCCTCCTTCCCAGCTCATGCAGAGGGTGCTCCTTAACTTCATTGATGCCAGCTCAGATAAGAATACTCTCCCTTGTTACAGGGAAGTCTCCCGCTGCTGCCTGCAGGGTGCTAAGTACACTCCCCTGGGACACCCTTCAGTTTCAGGAAAACACAGCTCTGGATGCAAAGGCCTGGCCCTGATGGTCAGCTTCCAAGTTGCCCCTAGGCTGGCCATGACCAGGCAGATTCACTCTCTGCATACAGCAAGTTACCATCAACCTGGCCGCGCCACCACAGGCCCAAAGCAGCCAGGGTGTGTCAGGAACACTGAGACACAGATGTGAGCCCTCCCCTTCCCTTCTTGCTACATAGCTCAGTTAGGGATGCCAACTCTTTTCTCTTCAAACGAATAGACTTTTAGTTTGTTTTGAAATAACTCAGAACTGGGAGAAAATGCAAATTGCTCCTAGTACTCTGTCTTAGGATTTATACACACATACACTGTTTGCTTTTAGTTTTTGAAACAAAAAGTGGAATTTGGGAAAAGAGCGTGCTGACGTGATAACTAGTCAACAGAACTATAATTTCATTTTCAGCTGCTCTCACTGTTTGGTATACAGAATGTACTGACACAGAAAGTGAGAGATTGGGCTCAGTTTCCAGCTCCGCCATGCTCCACCTGTATTGTTTTGGTTGAGTCGCTTTAAATATCCAAGCTTCAGATTCCTCATCCATAAAATGGGGATAATTCTACTTTACTTGGCTAGCGTGAGAGCCAGCAAATGGAAAACATTAGTCACATGAGACTGTGCCAAGCCATGGAGGATGTGCATGCTTGAGTGTGACTTAGCACTAGGCATGCCAGCGGTTGACAGCCCATAATACTGACCTTCTGCCTAGTTTGCTTTCATTGGTTATTGAACTTAAAAGTGAGGAACCTGGCAGTTTTAACGATGGAAATTCTGTAGTGTGCCCAGAGAACTGATTGGGCCCAGAGGAGGAGCTGGGCCTTCTTTTCAGAACCATGGTCATATGGGCAGGGTCACTCACACCGCTGCACCATTGCCTTAAAGCCAAAAATGGTTCTTTATAATAAAATAGCAAATGTTGGGGAAACCACGGTGGGGCATCTGATAAATGTCAACTTGGACTCTAGACAAAAACCATTTCTATTGAGGGGAAAAAGCATTTCTAAGAGAGAGTCCTACTGAAGGACTTTATTTACCCTGTAGTTGAATCTGGGAAAACTAATGGAGTCCTTGAAAACATCCGTGGCACACAGTACATGCTATAATCACTAGAAAAAAGCTTAGCCGATTCCATTTCAGTGGAATTTTATGTACGTTGCTGTCTTAACCAATTTCGTTGTATTTGGCTGAGTTTACTTCAGGCTTGTTTTGTCTTTTAACTTCAGAACATTTTTTCATGTGATGTTCCATCTTTGAAAATATAATCTAAAGTATTATTCGGAATAAATTTTTGTTATCCTGTAAGATCTACCCTCCCAGTATTGTTTATAGCAGATAAATTAGAGGTGTGAATTATTGTTCACAATAGTGATTCCAAAACATGGACTCAATTGAAGTATCTTTTTCTTTTGAGAGAGAGAGCCTCAAGCTGTCACCCTGGGTAGAGTGCCGTGGAATCACAGCTCACAGCAACCTCCAGCTCTTGGGCTTAAGCAATTCTCTTGCCTCAGCCTCCCAGGTAGCTGGGACTACAGGCACCTGCCGCAACACCTGGCTATTTTTTGGTTTTAGTTGTCATTGTTGTTTGATGGGCCCCGGGTTAGATTTGAACCCACCAGCTCTGGTGTATGTGGCTGGTGCCTTAGCTGCTGAGCTACAGAGCCTCAATGGAAGTATCTTGTCAGTGGATGAATGGATAAAGAAATTGTGGTACATGTACACAATGGAATTATTATACAGCCATAAAGAGAATGACACCCTGACATTTGAAACAACTGGAGAACATTTGGTTAAGTTCAATAAGCCAGGCACAGAAAGACAAATCCCACATGTTGTGTCTCATTGTGGGAGCTGAGTATTAGCACAGTTGGTCTCATGGGGACAGACTAGAGTGATGGTTACGGGGCTGGGTGGGTGATGGGTAAAGCAGGGTGGACACAAAAGTATAGTTAGAATGAACAATATTTGATAGCACAACAAAATGACTATAATTAGTGATAAGTTTGGGGTATACTTATAAAACGACTAAGAGAATGGAATTGGAATGGGCCCACACAACGACAGATGCTGAGATGACGGGCATCCGGGTGCCCTGATGGGATTAATGTGCTTGTGTGCCTGTATCAAAACACCATTGTGCCCTATAAATGTATACAATTATTATTAATATATACCCTTAGTAATTGACAGTACATTGGCTTGGCACCCGTAGCTCAGTGAGTAGGGTGCCAGCCACATGTATCGAGGCTGGCAGGCTCAAGCCTGGCCAGACCTGCTAAACAGCAATGACAACTGCAACCAAAAAATGGCTGGATGTTGTGGCAGGCACCTGTAGTCCCAGCTAGTTGGGAGGCTGAGGCGAGAGAATCTCTTAAGCCCAAGAGTTTGAGGTTGCTGTGAGCTAGACGCCATGGCACTCTACCAAGGGCCACATAGTGAGACTCTGTCTCAAAAACAAAACAAAAAAAAATTAACAGTAAAAATGTAAATAAATCAGAGTTGAGAATCTTTCTTACATTAGTAACTGGTGTGGTTTTTCCTTATACTCTGTTATTGAGTGTTAGGTTGGGTTTCGCTTCTGACAGACGTGGGTAATCTGAGTAAACAGGACATTAACGGTGAAGTGTCATTATTTTTATTCCTGCAACGTCTTTTGTTCTTTACTCTTGGCAGCGGTAAAACTTCTCCAAGCAGCTGACAGCTTTAAAGACCAGACCTTCTTTCTCAGCCAGGTTTCCCAGGATGCCCTGAGAAGAACTATCTTCCCTCTGGGGGGATTAACGAAAGATTTTGTAAAGAAAATAGCTGCTGAGAATAGACTTCATCATGTGCTTCAGAAAAAGGAGGTAGGAGTGCATGTCTACATCCCCAGCTCCAGGGTGCAGGGAGGGGCTGGGGTCCCTGTGCTCGAGCACCAGTTCCCTGCTGGGACCTAAGCTCAGGGAGACTTAGAGCACACACTTGAAGGCTCCGCTGACACTGGGAAGCGGCCTCCTCTCCTTTGCTTGGCTGTCCCTGGCTGGCAGCTTTCCCTGCAGCCGTGGCAGCCTGCTGGGTGAGCACAGGGCAGCATGGCACAGCTCCAAGGCCCCGGGGGCAGGCGCTCTGCTGCCGTCTGCCCAGCAGTCCACCTTTCATCTGCTGGCTCAGCTCAGACTTGTTCAGTGCTGTCTGCACCAGGGACTATACTGCTGGGTCCCGAGGAGTCGGTGACAAACATGCAGTTTCATTCCTGCCTTCCCAAGGGGCTCGCAGCTGAGGAGAGAAAGACAGGAAAAACCACCATAAACCTAGAAAGTGTCTGGGAGGTGAGCAGACACCAGTGAGGGAAGCACCAGTGGGGTCTAACTGAGGTTTTGGGATAGAGACCCTAAGAAAGGGCTCTGGAGAAATTACATTTAACCTGAGACCTGAAAAGTGAGTAGGGTGCAGTGTCCTCTAAGGGTTGGGAGGGACAGTCTAGACTGAAGGGTGTGTGCAAAGGCACCAAGGCAAGAGAAAGCCTGAAAACCAGGTGTGATGGCGCTCACCTGGCCCGCTACCAGGAGGCTGAGGTGAGAGGATCACTTAAGCCCTGGGATTTGAGTCTAGCGTGAGCAACAGAACAACACCCTATCTCAAGAAAAAGAAAAGAAAGAAAAAACCCAGAGTGTTGGGTGGGCCTGGCATTGGAGGGCGGGTGCTGGAGGAGCCTCTCGTGCTTGGCAGACCTCTGTGTGTGCAGGTAAATTGAGCCGGCTCAGGGCTGATGCGGCTCTAACACGACCGCTCCTGCATGTCTGTCTTCCTGGACGGGGGCACAGCCTCATCTCATCATCAAGCTGTTGTCCCTGAAGAGCACATCCACCCTCGTGCTCTGCCTGCCTCTCATTTGTCCCTCAGTCTCCTGGTGTTGGTCCATAGTAGGAGCCGAGGGCGCTGCAGAGACCACGGAGCTACAGCGCAGGCCTAGAGGGACGCAGACGGGAGAGTAAGCCATGGGGCCACTTGGCAGTGCAGCAGTGGAGAGAGCTCATCCCGCCCTGTTTTACAATGGAAAGGAAGAGTTTGCTCTTCCTGGGCTCCTCAGCTTCCTCCTCCTCCTTTGGTCCCTGTCCCTCCCCTGCCACTCACAGGGCAGCGGCCTGAAGGGCTTGACCAGGTTTTATGATATTCTGCCACACAAGGGTCGGACCCACCAGGATGAGCCCCGAAGTTCTGTTTGTGGGCTGTGACTGGCATCCCGGGGTACAGGGGAGGACAGCAGGCCTCTCAGGATGTCCAGGTCATGCAACCTGGCCTGGCCTGGCCTGGTGCAGGATGTCACATGCCTTCACTCACCTCCCACGTGTCTCTCGTTCCAGAGCATGGGCATCTGTTTTGTTGGTAAAAGAAAGTTTGAACGTTTCATTCTTCAGGTGAGTGTACCTTGATGCTGGGATGACCCCAGGACTGTGCCCCAGCCCCTGGAATTATATTGTGCTTGTTTTCCAGTATTTGCCTCCTCACCCTGGCAAGTTCATTTCTATAGAAGACAATACTGTCCTGGGAACCCATAAAGGTAACTTGCAGCCTTTCACCACTTTTCATCTTAAATTCTAGATCATGGGGTGAGTGTCCACCCTGGGAAGTTTAGAAGGATGCCTGTGGTCCCTTCCTTTTAGCCAGGATGGGAAGATGATTTTCTCACTGTGTAAAGAAAATGTTAAACTACAGAAAACTGCACTCTGCCAGAGGGGAGTGGCGGGGGTCACGGCATGGTCTGCATGGCTAAGTGCTGTGTGAAGCAACACTGGGGGCTGCTCACTCCCGAAGTGACCGTGGCAGGGCCACCACAAGCCTGTGCTGTGCTGGTGTGGGGAGGACAGAAGCAGTCATAAGTGCTCATGGTCCCAATGTGGGGACACTGTGGCTGTTGTGAGGTACAGTTGCAATCCGGGCCCATGACCAGGCGAGTCTCGAGCCTGCATCTGCCTGAGCTGTGGGCCAGGGCACAGGGCCACTGTTCAGACAGGGATGCACTTGGACATTTCTACCTCCTGCCATGGGTGCGGGCCTCCTGCGGGAGTGCCCACGGGGTGGGACAGCTGAGCCAGGCCAGACCTGCTTGAGCCTGGAGTAGGTGACAACGATGCTCAGGACAGAACTGCTGTCTCCATCAAGAGACAGGGGACTCAGGGCTTCCGTCCACAGTGCAGTGTCTGCCCTCACTGGAGCAGGCATCACTCCCGGGAGTGTGGTAAAGCTGGTTGAGTTACCTCTGCCTGTGCACCTGCCACCCAAAAGAGGTTGGGTGGTGGGGAGCCTGCTGTCTTGTCTCGTGAGTGGGGCTGGTAGAGTATGGCCAGGGGCAACTTGGGCACAGACAGCTTGAGACAGCCCTGATGCAGTTGCACGTTTGATGGGTGGGACTCGGTGCTTGGTCTGGGCTGTCTCTGATGGGGCACAGCTTCTGAGTGGCCATGCCGGCTGCAGGCCTATTATGCGCCACCCTTGGTGGTCCTCAGAGCCTCCCCTGCTACTCAGCCTCGTGCCGTCTCGAGAGGTATGAAGTTCGGGAAGAGCTCGCTCCCGAGCCTCATAGGGAACCCTCCTGCGCAGGTTGGTTCCTGTATACGCTGGGCCAGAAGGCTAAGATCGCTGGCTTGAGTGAGCCCTGGTACGTGGTGGAGAAGGATGGTGCCAAGGGTAATGTGTTCGTGGTGAGTCCGGTGGGCCCCTGAGACAGCGCTGGTCAGGCTTTGGCAGACCTGCCATTTATAGGCCTGGGGCTTGGGAGGCTTCGAGCAGCTGATGCTGCATGGTGTGTCCTTGCCTTCCTGCCACCACCTCCTCAGATGGGCCCCAGGAAGCAGAAGCGTTTTGTTTAAGCTATTTATTAGACTCCATTCTAATGGCCGCTCTGTAAATTAGTTACTCTTTGTAGATGGACGCTGCTTTTCTGAATTTACTAAAGAGGACAGTAAGACTCAGGTAAAGGGACTTGCTGAAGGTTGGAAAGGACATTCCCTAAACAGTGCCTGCCTATGTGGGACCCAGTGTCATTATTGGGTAGATGCAAGTGGTCAAGATCCGAGATCACATTAGGCCTGGCTTCCCAGACGGGTGAGCCTGCTCCACCCCCAGGGATATTTCATTGTGGCTGTCACAGCTTGAGGTGTGCCCAGCACAGCCCCGCCCCGCCCCAGCAGGATTACCCAGCCCCAGGTCTCAGTAGCACTGAGGTTGACAAGCCCTTCTGTCAGCAAGCCAACTTGCCATCTTGTGCTGGAAATGTCACAGATGCTGGGGACATTCTCAGGTGCAGGCACAGAGGCTGGCAGGCCTCACCTGCCAATTCTGAGACATCATCCAGTGAAAGCTAACAGCCTGGTCAGGGGTGAATTAAGGTAATTTTAGCGTAAAATTTCAGGGTTGTTTGTTGTGAGAAAACCAGAGGGTCATCGACTGACCCTTGTCCCCAGACAGCCCTCAGTGCCTCAGAGGGAAAGGCTTGGCCTGATTCCAGGGGTACCACGTTTCCATGGTGCAGAGGCCATAGTGGGCAGCGGTGAGAGTGGGGTGTGTGGGGGGAATAGGTGGCTGCAGGGAGCCAGGACCACCAGTCCCTTCCCTCTGCTGTTTGGTGCTTGCTGTGATTCCTGGAATGGCCTTCTTGACAGATAAGCCAGTGGTATGGCTGGCCTTGAGTCCCTGGGAATAAAAAAGGTCCTCCAGGGCAGTGGGGACCCCCAGTTAGCTGTGGGTGAGGTCAGAGTGAGATTTGAACTTTGAACTTTGAGGAGTGTTCACAGTTGCAGGCTCAGGGTTCGCCTCTGCTTCTTGACAGGTGTGACCATGACAGATAATTTTCCCTTCTGGCCTTGGTTTCCTTATCTGCAAAATGGAGTAATGAGTCTCAGGAGGAATTTCCTCGGGTAAAAAGTGCCAGTGCAGCCACCAACGTTGTTCCTAATGGCTTGCACCGAGATGGGCCAACAGAGGGCCCTGCTGAGGGCTCTAGGGCATCGTGACCTTTGCGTTCCGCCCCTCAGGCTCCCCGGACAGACCATCCAGCCCTGTACAGGGACTTGCTTCGCACCAGCCGTGTGCACTGGATCGCGGAGGAGCCGCCTGCCCAGCTGGTGCGGGACAAGATGATGGAGTGCCACTTCCGATTCCGCCACCAGATGGCACTAGGTGACCGGGCAGGAGGGGCCTGGGGCTGGGTGGGGCCTGGGAGGTGCGGCCTGGCAGAAGAGACCCCGACTGGTGAGAGCACAGAAAGTACTCAAAACCCCCCTGCCCTGTGCCTGCCAGGGAGTGGCGGGGGCTGTCCCAGAGTGTCCTACCATGTCTTGGACCAGACTGGTGGCTCTGAGCTGCTCTGGCTGTTGCCCTACCCTTCCCCTCAGAGGGATGTCCTTGTCCCCTATGGGTAGGTGCTCCTTCCCTGGGGGCCCAAGGCCTGGGGCTGACAGATGAGGCAAGGCTGTTCCCCCTGCAAAGGTCCCTCTCTTTCACCCAGTGCCCTGCGTGCTGACCCTCAATCAGGATGGCACTGTGTGGGTGACAGCTGTGAAGTCTGTGCGGGCGCTCACCCTGGGACAGGTAAGTGGGAGTGTGGGGCGAGCCTGGCTCTGCACCATGCTCCAGGGCTGAGGAGGGGACAGTTAGCCAGAAGGTAGGACAGGCCTCTGCCATGGCCTTGCTGTCCGTCGGAGCAAGAGCCTCGAGCCCAGTGCTCACCTGTGAAATGGCTCTTAGTGTCATTATGCCTTGTGCCCTGGGAGATGTCACTGTAATTTAGCCCCGCTGGGCATCTGGTTTTCCGATAGAGTGTCTAGCCCTGCACCTGGGGCTCCTTGTCTCCCAGCAATAAGGACAGGAGGGGAGGGGCTTGAGGATTGTGCCCCTGGAAGCAGAGGGACGGGAGCCCTGCCCGTCAGGATGTGCAGAAACCCTGAGGATGTGAGCTCCAGGGCGGAGGGGAGGGGTGTCAGGGAAGCCGAAGCTCCCTTGGGCTCCCACCCCATCCCTCCAGTCACAGTTGCCAGTTTGGAGAGGCTTGTTACTGTCCACTCAGGCAGCAGACGCAGACTCTAAACTCCCTTCCCTGATGCAGCTGCTGGGAGCTGCTCTGAGCACCTCCCCCTCTGCCTCAGCCACAAACCATAGCACCAGCCCAGCGTCTGGCTCCCGGGGGCACCCCTGACACAGGGCTTCTCTCCTCTCCAGTTTGCCGTGTTCTACCGAGGGGGTGAGTGCCTGGGCAGTGGGAAGATCCTGCGGTTGGGACCGTCCGCCTACACACTACAGAAGGGCCAGAGCAAAGCCAGAGTGGCCACTGAGGTCCCAGGCGATGACCCAGGCCCGTGTCCCTCTCCCTGAAGGAAGCTGAGCTGCTCAGAGGAGTTCAGGAGAACAGAGCTGAGGGCGGCAGCCAGTGGGCAGTCCAGGTGATAGAAGGCCTTGCTGCTGTTGAGCCAGGAGAGGCCTGGCTGGATCTCCCGTCCCAGGCCAGGCTGGTCAAGAGCCATGAGAGCCTCAGGGAGGGCCCCGTCTTCCTGGTTGTCCCACCGCCCGGGTTGGAGCTCTGTCTGGCCACAAGCATTGGTTGGCTGGTGGGCCTGTCTGAGGGTCCTGTTTATATAGAGTTCTCTTCCCACCAAGGGGACCTTCAGGGGGCTGTGTGGGCTACAGGGACAAGACAGAGCTGAATAAAAAGTCTGACGGGGATGTGGAGTCTAAATGCTGCCTGCCGTAGGCCCCAGGAGAGCCCAGCTAGGCTGAGGTGGGGGCTCCATGCCACTGACCCTTCTGCAGTGTGGACAGGCAGGGGGACCACAAGCACCTCTCAATCACTGAACCAGGGTCCCCAGTGCTCTGCCTGAGGGCTGGGGCCTCTAGGACACTGACCCCAGAGTATCTGCCCTGGGCAATGTGGACCCATGTTCTTGGCTCCCTTTCTGTGGGTGCTTTGGTTTTTTAATTTTATTTTTTTGAGATAAGAGTCTCACTATGTCGCCCTTGGTAGAGTGCTGTGGTGTCCCAGATCATAGCAACCTCAAACTCTTAGGCTTAAGCAATTCTCCTGCCTCAGCCTCCCAAATAGCAGGGACTATAGGTGCCCGCCACAATACCTAGCTATTTTTTATTGCAGTTGTCATTGTTTAGCTGGACCGGGCCAGTTTCCAACCCACCAGGCTTAATGTATATGGCTGGCACCATAACCACTGTGCTACGGGTGCCAAGCCAATTCTGTGGACACTTTGTTGATGCTTCAAGACAGGTGCCTGTGGGGACTAGAAAGTTCCAGGCCAGAGGCAGCATGTTCAGCCCACACTGAGCACCAGCTGGTCAGGGAGTCCGACATGGCCCTGCCCTAATGTTGAGTGGGTTAGGGGAGGGCTGCTGGACAGAGTCTGCAGAAATTTTGAGGATGTCACTGCCCTGTTGGGGATCCTCACCCTTGGCTCAGAAGCCACTGGGACTGAGGGTCAGAGCTTTTGGTGGTGGCAGGGTCACAGCCCTCCTTGGGACAGACAGGAGGGGACTGGGTTGAACAGGTAGCCACAGAGGTTTGGGCAAGGGTGGCAGTGGGGTGGGGGGTGGGGAAAGGACAGATCTAGAAAGGACAGACAAGGAGCAGAAGTCTGGGGAGGAGCTGGTGAAAAGGACGGTTGTCCTTAGCACTGGGGCCAAGATGGCCAGAAAAGCTGGGCATTGGCCAGGGGTCTTGCCCACACACCCTGATACATAAGGATGGGGGTGGCCACTGAGCCCAGCATTTGTCCTACTTGCTACCCAGGGTGGGATTGGAGGGACAAGGAGGCCAAGGGCCCGTCTCTGACCAGGATTGGACCACCCTCAGGGACTTCTGGGTCTGGTGTGGAGAGTCTAGGAGACGCAAGTCAGCTGGGAACAAGTGGCATGGCAGGGGTGAGGACGGGAGCGGGAGGCTGTGGCCTGGGAGTTGCAGGACTGGAGGGACCCCTGTGTGGACTGAGTGTGGAACTAGCATATGAAACACAGGCTGCAGTGGTGCTGGGGAAGGTTGTCCCACCACCTGTGACTGCGGTGGTGCTGGGGAAGGTTGTACCCACTGCCCGTGACTGCGGTGGCGCTGGGGAAGGTTGTACCCACCGCCCGTGAGTGCAGTGGCACTGGGGAAGGTTGTACTCACCGCCCGTGAGTGCAGTGGCGCTGGGGAAGGTTGTACCTACCGCCTGTGAGGTCGGTAAACCCGTGGGAGAGGCAGACGTGGAAGGAGAGATGGAGATTACACCCACTGTCCCCCTACCTGCAGCCTCCAAAGCCATACTCAGGGTGGTGGCTTGAGATAGGGCAGCACAGTGAGAGAGCAGTGGCTTACTGCCTGTAGAATGAAATGTGAGGACGGGTCTCAGATACCAGAGCAGGGGCTGCCCTGTTGTCCCTCTGGGCAGGAAGGGAAGGGAGTACCTTGTCTTCTGTCACTGGTCACTGAAGATCTCCCCATCCTAGGGGTCAACCCCAGCCCCCACCTGCCCTCCTCCCTACCCCTCCCTGTCTTTGCTGTGTACTCTGCCTTCTGCCAAGGCCCTGCCCAGTGGGGAGTGTCCCGGGAGAATAGCAGCCCCCACTGGGTGGGACCAGGAGGAGCCAGGAAAGGCCTGTGCCACCCAGGCCTGGAGGTAGGCCCAGTTCCACCTTGCAGACAAGTTCTAGCTGGTGGGGACCCTCAGTTCAGCTGAGCATGGTGGCTGGGCTGAAAGGCCATCTTTGCTCTGACAGCTCAAAGCTCAGCACAGACTCCTGGGCTCCTTTCCCCCGACACACTGTGCTGGGAACTAAGGTCCCATTGTGCTGTCCCAGGCTGACCCACCCAGATCACAGAAATATGAAGATGGAGGAGGGGCAGCTGGGCAGAAGTCATTGTGGACCCCAGGCCAGCCATAGGTGAGGCTGCCCTGGGTAGCCCCCGCTGGCTCTGCCATCCCAGCAGCCTCAGAGCCTGTCTTTGGCCAGTAGAGAAAAAGAAGGCACATGGCCTCTGCTCCTCCAATCCCCAGCATACACCCATGGCAGTGTCCCAACCAGCAAGTCTCCCCTCTGCCATGTGTACAGCTACCAGCCATGTCCCTTCGAGGCCACCAGCCAACTATGGAGAGCTCTTTGAGCAATACTGCAGAACTTTAGTAGAAGCTGTCTGCCAGGGGTTCCATTATGCCAAGTCTAAGCACCACTTGGGGGGGGGGGGGCATCAGATTCCACAGGCTGTAGCCCTTGGATTCCTTGATAAGACCTGGGCAGGCCAGAGGAGCAGGGCTGGGAAGTAGCATCTTTGCAGAGGCATTCCCTCCACCCCTTGGGCTCAGGCCCCAGCCACCAGCCATGACTAGGAATCAAGAGAGGGCAGCCGGGCACAGTGGCTCAGGCCTGTAGTCCCAGCATTTAGAGGCTGAGGCAGGAGGGTTGCTTGAGGCCAGGAGTTTGAGACTAGCCTGAGGAAGAGCAAGAGAGACCCTGTCTCTCCCTGTCAGAGAAAAAGAAGTTAGCTGGGCATGGTGGTGGGCTACTATAGTTACAGCTACTCGGGAGGCTGAGATAGGAGGATCACTTGAGCTCAGGAGTCTGAGGCTGCAGTGAGCTGAGTGGATACTACTGTGCTCTGCACTCTCGGCCCAGAGCAGAGCTGGATGCCTGTCTGCACCTGCTTCCTGCTCGTGACATAAAGGAGCTTGTGGCCCTCGATATCCCCTCCTCCCCATGTTTCCAGAGCAATCTCCATGAGATCCATGGATCCTAGGACAGTGCCCCTCTCCTCACAATTGGGTGGCTCCTTCCCCAGGACTTAGCCAGTTTCAGACACCCTCAGCTGCTGTCTGCCCACAGTCCCAGCTCCAACATTGTCCGTGCCACTGGACTCCTTCCCTTGCCTGGTCACTCACTATCTCCTTGGGGGTCTTAACAGGCCCGCCTCCAGGGAGGCTGAAGCTGGCACTGGAGAAGTGGCCCAGCCTTGCCTGGTGGTTTAGATGTTTTGTAGCTTGGCTGCTACTCACGCTAGTGTCTGTGCTCAGCCGTGATCACAGAGGGACGTGTTCCGCCCTTGTCTGCTCTTGGCAGTCCTTCGAGAAGACGCCAGGCACAGCTGGCCTGCGGCTTTCTCAGATACTTGCTTCCTTGTTAGTCATGGCTTTTGGGTTGAGATAGGTCTGTCCCATTCTGTTCACTACCAAGCACTCTGGAGGGCAAACGGGAGGAGTACGTGGGGGAGGAAGTAACACGTAAAAAGTGCCTTTGACTTTAGGGGTGTTCCAGGCTTTTGTTGTACCTCTGTCAGCTTGGACTTGGGGGTGGCCCTAATCAGAGGGGCCAGGGAAAAGGAAAGGAACACTGTGGGCTGAAGAGTGCTTCTTATTTTTCTCTCTGCTCCACTTTTTCCGGAGGGGGAAGAGGGTGCAGTTGGGCAGACGTGTGGGGCAAGGCAGGTGGCTGGAAACCTGGGAGAAACCTACCTTTCTGGACAGAGGAACCAAGAAAAGAGGCCCTAGGTTAAGAGTGAGTCAGATCCCAGCACGGGGGAAGCTGGGGAGGCAGCCCCCGAGGGCTCCCCAGGTGTCAGCACAAACCCTCACTTGGGTGCCACGGTTGACCAAAGACTGGGCCTGGCCAGCAGGTGGTGGGAACCTAACCAGGCTGCTTGCTGCTGAAACAAAGTAACATTTAAAACAGAGGCTTTTGAGGTGGGTGGATTGCCCTGAGCTCACAGGTTTGAGACTAGCCTGAGCAAAAGTTAGACCCTGTCTCTAAAAATAGCCGGGCGTTGTGGCGGGTGCCTGCAGTCTCAGCTGCTTGGGAGTCTCAGTTGCTGGGCTGGGTAAAAGAATTGCTTGAGCCCAAGAGTTAGAGGTTGATGTGAGCTATGAGGCTACAGCACTCTACTGGGAGGTGACAAAGTAAGACTCTGTCTCAAAAATAAATAAGTAAAAACGGGAGCTTTAATACAGCCCAGGGAATCACAGCATCCAAAGTGACATCTGAGGATTCACTGTGAAATTACTCAGCAGAATTTTCTGGCACAACACTCCTGCACCCCACTGTGCCTCCCACGTGTGGTGGGTCACATCCCATCCATGGTCCAGTCCCCAACTGCAAGGGGGTGGGGGGAGAAAAACCTGCACAGCAAAAATACAAATTCAAAAATCTTAATTTATTGTAGACGCTTCTCACTTGGGTGGTAATTCCAGTGTTTTAACATTAATAAATACACATTTGTTAAAAACCTCCAGTGTGTAATCTCTGTCATAAAGTTTTAAGTAGTAAAAATAGGTTTATATTTTTCCTGTCTTAGTAAAACTGACAATTGTTTTTTGGTAACAGTTCTGATCAAATTAAAAACTCAAGGGCGAAATCAGCTGCAGAACAGTAAGTGATGATGTGAAGGTGAGGTGCTCAAAGGCTTGGAACTAGCAAAACCTCTTCGTCCTTGGGAAACATCCAGTCAGTGGCAGACATCTGAAGAGACCGTCATCGTGTGTCTTCAGAAGCCACTCACCTGTTAAGGCACATTTATAATTCATTCAGATCTGAGGATGTGGGTCCCATTTCACTCCCCTTAGACTGCGTCAGGAATGCTCCTGTGCAGGCGTCTGTGGACAAGGCTCACATTTTCATCTGAGTAAAACAAGACTGTATGGAAATCTTTCCATTTTATTTGCTCTCATCGTATTTTGTGGTTGCCCATATTTGGAAGCAGCTGTGTTGATCATTTATTTGGGCACCTGATCCGAAGAACAGGAAACAGTGGAATCAAACGTGTCTCGAGCTCCGGGCTCCACTCCACAGCCCCCCGGGCCTCGCCGCGCCAGCTGCCCACAATGGGACAGTCACAGCCGGTCCTTGGTATGAGTTTCCAAAAACACTTTGGTAACCATTGAAAAGTGTGGCTGTGGCTTTGTCCCTCTTCACAATTGGCCATTTGAAGCAAAATGAAGTAATTGGTCAGACTCTGGGGGTGGGACCCCCGCCTGCCTGGAGATCCTTGGAGTCTCAAAGAGCGAGAAAATTGGCAGGAAGGAATGTGACATCCTGGAAGACCTCATGCCTCCATCTGAATTGGGAATGTGTGAACACGTCAAGATCCCACCAGGGGCAAGAACACGGACCGAGGAAGTCCCCACCTGCAGCCCTGTGCTACCTGGGAAGGGCTCCAGCGAGGGTGGAGGTGGCAGGGAATGACTGCCTGTGAAACTAGTTGTGCGGTGACTGCATTCCACACTGGCCTGCCCAATCCCACACCTCCCTGTCTCGGACCTACCCCTCTCAGGACAGGTGGGCGCTGAGGGCAAACGCATGCAACAGCAAACATGCTGGGCGTTTGGAAGACCTGCGGGGACATGCACGGGCCCCTAGCAGGAACATTTTATGACTCAATTTTAACCTCACTACTAACGTACTTTCCACCTTTGTTCTGCCTGGACACCAGTTGTGTCCATGCACGCCAGATTCAAGTACAGCTGTGCAAGCTTCCTTACATAAGAAGAGATCATGCCACGGCTCTCCCAGTATCAACAGTCAGTACTTACTGCAAAATGCAAAATATACATAGGTTTTCACCTGCTCAGAGTCCCATACAAATATATAAAAGTATCTGCACCTTTTCAGCATAGCAAAGTAATCTGCCTTAAGACGAGGGTGCCTTCACAAAGGGCTGTCCAGGCTGCTGGCCGTGTGCCCGTCCTACAGGGAGATGCCTGCATGGCAGCCAGACTTCAGTCTTTGGTCTGTGCCCAGCATTCATGAACCATGGGTCTGCTCACAGCCAGGCCAGCAGCGCGGTTTTGGCTGTATGCAGTCCGAGGACCATGCTGGCCAGCTGAGCAGTCCACACCTCCCTCGCACCTATGGGCTTTGGCACTTGTCACATAGTCTGACTAGCCCTGAGCCCCTGGGAGATCTGAGGGCTTTCTGTCTGGACTGTCAGTTGTGGGGTGGCCACTGGGAGGACCTCCCATACCCACGGCCTGCTCAGTCCATCGGCAGTGGTCCCTTGGGCTCCAAGATCCCAGGGCTCTACGACACAGCAGGCTGTATAGCGATGATGGCTTGCCTCACAGTTTCCTGATGGTTCAAATTGAAGTTTCGTTACTGCCTCTGCACGTGGGAAGAAGCCATCAAGCAGGTGAAAGGTCAGTGAGGAGGGCAGGCAGGTGGGGTCCAAGGTCACACAGGGGCAGAATCCCACCACTTAGTAAAAGATGACACGGGGGCTCCAGGGAAGGCAAGCTTAGATTGATGCAGCTGCCTTGTAAGGCAGGATGGCCCCCAGTTCTGACACCTCTGCAGCACACGGAGTATCAAGATTAGAAACGAACTCACTTTTTTTTGTTGTTTTGAGATCACACCCTGTCACCCCAGCTTGAGTATAGTGGTGTCATCATAGCTTACTGCCTCTAACTCCTGTGCTCAAGTGATCCTCTTGCCTCAACCTCCCAGAGTGCTGGGGTTACATGCATGAGCCACCAGGCCCAGCCAAACACACATCTTTAAACTGATTTTTAGGAAAGCCATTGTGAGAGACCTGGCTCTGATGCTTTGCACCTGTCTTGGAAATTGTAGGGAAGTGATGGGCAGGAGTCCGGAGTCAGGACCCCTGCTCCGCACTGCTGTGCTGGCGCCTTGAAGCCTCCGTCTCCTTGGCCATACAATGGACTGGCTGGGAGACATTGCCTGTGAATGCAGAGCCCAGCGCACCTCAAGTCCTAGCATTTTAGGACTGGCCATCAGAGGCTTGGCCAGTGCAGCCCCCAGGCTGTAGGAGAGGGAGTCTGCCCCACCTCTGGGACGGTTCCTCCTCGGCCCCTGCCTGGGCTTCCTCTGTGCTTAAGACTCCAGGTGATACGCACTCCAGGCTGGTGACCACCGTCCCCTCTCTCCCGGGGAGGTTGAGGCTACTCACTCAGAGTCAGAGCCATTGGCCTGGGCGCTCCCGGCGCGCACGTTCATTGCCACCCCGTTGAGGTGCTCATGGCCGGGCTCCCGCCGCGAGTTCTTGACAGTGATGGCGCAGTCGGAGCCCAGGGAGGACGTGCGTGATGACGTGGGGCTCTGCTCACGGTCTGCCAGCTTCTCACGGAGCCTGCCCTTCAGCGTCTGCTCCGTCAGAGGCGGTGGGTAGGTGCCCTTGTTTTTCAAGATGCCTGGGAGAAGGCAGATGCAGCCGGCTGGGGTAGGAGCCAGGACCCCTACTCGGCACTGCGCACCTGTGCTGCTTGGTTCTCAAGGCCCAGCCAGCTCCGCCCCAGCCGTGCCACCCTGGGACCTTGGGACCCCGATACCCCCCACACACCTTTCCTCTGCTCCGGGGGCTGCTGAGCAGGCCTGGTCGTGACCTCACTCTCCGTGTCTGGGGTGCGGTCCCCGCAGTGACTGTCCTGCTCTTCCCGGTGCAGTTCCACACTGACCCTGGTCTCCACCTTCAGGTGGGGCTGACCACCAGGGCCCTCACTGTCACTGCCTGCCAGACTCTCGTCGGGCCAGCCAGCCGGGATGTGGTTGGCCACAGCATCCCCTGAGCCACAAGAGCCGCACTCAGTGAACAGCCCACTAAAAGCTGGCTGGTGCCGCCAGCTAAACACCATGCCCCTGGAGAGTCCACGTTCTGGTGGCTCCTGAGTGGCCCTGACCCTAAACGGGAGCCAGAGAGGGAATGTCTAGACAACGGGGGCCCTCAGCTGTGACCCCTACACTGCAACTCAACACCCGGAACTCGCATGGGCTGCCCTCCGGCAGCATTACCTGCTCCCTGAGGATCCCCAAGACTTTGCAACTCTTGTTCAGATGCTCAGAGGAGAGCACAGGGGGTGGTGGGTCCTCCCAGGGCCAGGGCCCTCCACCTAGCTCTGTAGGGCATGTCCTGGAAGGCAAGGTCTCCAGCCACAGCCAGGGCCTGCCAGGTGGCCTACTGGGTCCCATCACTCACCTTTGGGGGTGCTGTGGATAGGGCCCCGGGCTGGGTCCCAACTGTCTTGGGCCTCTGCCCCGTCATCCTCGCTGTCTGACGAATGTGAGGAGGCATAGGAGCTGCTGTGCTCATCCAGGGACAGCTCGCTATCTGAGTCCGAGTCGTGGCCTGCAAGGGCCATAGGAGTTGACAGGGGGCTCAGGCCCTGGGAGCAGCACATGTGGCCCTAGGCATGTGAGAGTATCGGGCCCCTGCTAACACTTCACCAAGGGTATAAGTGCTCCAGGGACTGAGGGGCTGTGGGGGAGATAAGACCAAGCCTGGGGCTCCTCTGTCCCCAGGGAACCGTACCGTGGGGCTTCCTGGGGATGAAGGACGAATCTGGCTCTCCATGACCACCCCGTGCTGGCCCAGAGGACACACTGAGCTTCTGGACCCCTTCGTCCCTGGAGAGGATGTTGGGGGGAGGGGGGGTAGGCTCAGCAGAGAGACAGGTGATGTGGCCACCCAGTGTTACTGGAAGATGATCTGGAAGGTTGTTGACTACCACCCCAGCTGTGTTCCCGTCCATGACAATAGCAGACAAACGGGGCCTCCTGAGCGCAGAGGGAGGTATGGACTAGAGCGTCAGGATGAGCTGGGGGCCTCCACACAGACTAGGCAGAGGTGACGAAGCCATGGCCGGGGTACCGCCTCCTCCTCCCCAGGGCGCCAGGGAGGGCGCAGCCAGCCTGACCTGATGGTGCTGTCCAGTGAGGCAGTAGACTCGCCCAGGGCTGTGCGCAGCATGTCAGGCCCGTCACTGTAGGTGTTGTTGCAGTTAAGGGAGCGCTGGGGAAGGACCGGCTGGTTATTTTGGGGTAGAGATCACCATGCGCAGCTCTAGAGGCTACTCTGTCCCCAGTGCAAGACCCCTGCCCAGCAGAACAGCAAACTTTACTGCACACAGGAGCCCTGAGGGACAGCACCCAACCCAAACCACACTGTGTTTGGGGACGCTTCACTGCTACGGCCATGGCCTCCCAAGTGGCCCTGACCCCCATCTTCCTGACTTTGAAAAGTGGGGCTGTGATGTGACTGAGACCCCATCTGTTCCACTGCCCCAGTTTGGGGCACCAGTAGCCCTGCCATGCCCTGGGACACAAAGGCCACAGGCCTGGGTCTGAGGCTCAGCTGAGAAGCCCCTGAGCCCTGCCATGAATGGTGCCACCCAGCACCCAGGCCTGCGTGGCCCCGTTGGCACCTACTGTAAGCAGGGTGGCCCTGGTGGTGGCCGAGTCATCTGGGTGCAGCTTCTTCCCGGACAGCACCCCCTTCAGGTGCTTCCGGACCTCCCTGCTGAGCACGCAGTGGAAGAGGAGGACGAAGAGGCCCTGAAGGGAGCGAGGCAGGGTCATCCCAGGGTCAGCTTGCTGGTGCCACCTCCCTGCAGATGCCCAGGGCTAGCCAGTCGGGCAAATAGCTGCAAGTGCCTAGAGTAAGCCTGGCCTGCGCCAGGCAGTTGGTCCCCAGTGTGTCATGGATCAATCTGCTGATGGTACTTGGTGTGACTCATCAGTGGCTACTCCTCCTCCCTGGAGACCAAGTGGGATTTGTGCCTCCTGGCAGTGGTTCTGGGACCCCAGGTCTCTGTCCTGGCAGTGGGGCTGGGGACCGTGGGACCTTAGCACAGCCCCTCCTCAAATCCTCGTGGCTCTGCTGCCACAAGGTGGCCCCATTTGCCACCAGGGCTGTCCCAGCAGTGGCCCTGCCAGGCAATTCCCCAGACTCCTACCTGCAAGCAGCTGAAGATGGCGAAGAGGTAGTGAAAGGCCAGCACGTCGCTGTTCACCGCCAGCAGCCCTAGCAGCCAGGTGGCACTGACCAGCAGCAGCAGGAGGAAGGCCGTCCTCAGCAGGGGACTGCAGGCAGGGGCAGGGGCTGAGCCCAGCCTCCTCTCTCCCACCCACCTCCCACTATCCAGCCATTCATCCGTCTGTCCACCCATCCTGTCTTTCTACCCATCCTCCTAACCATTTGTTCACCTGTCCCTCTGTCCACCCACTCATCATCATTCAGCCTCAACTCACATGACACCCTTTCTTTCATAATAATGGTGCTTCCTTTGGCAGGACACCCTTACAGACAGGACAAAAATGACTGTATTGATCTGAAAAGAGCAAGAGAAAAAGCCTGAGTCAGGTGGATCATCAAAGCCTTGGAGGCTCCTCCATCTGCATCTCAGGGACGTGTGCATCCTCCTGCTCAGGGAAAGGCCTAGGGCCCTGCCTGTGGCACGAGGCTGACCTGTGGCTAGGCTGCTGTCCCCCAGCCCTACCCAGGCAGGGCCACCACACCAGCCTGCCTGTGCAGGGCCTAGGGCTGAGGCAGAGCAATCTCACAACATGAAACCTGGAACCGTGGGATCTGAGGGCAAGGTTTGGGAGTAGCCTGGCAGCTTTAGGGACCATGCCCTGAGAGAAGCCTTCCCAGCCACATTCTAGCCCCCGAAACAGGGAGTAGCACCAGCCAACCCGGAACCTCCCTTCCAACCAACGCACCCTTGGGATACCTGGGCACACGTGTCCCTAAGAATCTGAACTCTGGGAAGGCCCCAGCACTCACAATTATAACTGCTCCGATGGGCCCAGCAAAACTCCAAATCAGGGTGTCTTGAAGGGACAGCCAGCAGAAGTCGGGGTTCCCATAGCCCTGGGGGTCTAGGCCAACTGCCAGTCCTGACTCACAAGGAAGGCAGATAACAGTGAGGGACACACACCCAGATGGCCACCCCTGCCCAGTGTGGCACAGTACCCCTAGGACCCGCTGGGGCGGGGCACAAGTGGGGCCCAGCATGGCCCCAGTGTTGGGAGCCCCAAAGAAACAGCCAGGTGCAAGGAAGGCCCAGGGGCCCTGCACAGCCCTGCCCTGAGGCTTGGGGTAAAGGGCATAAGAGCTGCTCCGGGTTCAGCCCCACAGAGGCCCAGCCTGGCTGGGGTCTACTGAGGAAGATCGGGGAGGGCAGCCCAGATGGCACAGAAGCAACTGTGAAGATAGTGTTGGGGTGGGAGGGGATGTGAACACATGCCCACCCCTCACATGTACACACACTCAGGACACGGCACACATCACGCATGTACATTGTGCAGACGCATCACACACATGCACACCTGTGTACACATAGGCAGACATGTGCATTCACTCACACACACTCACCACTGAGGCTGCTGGGAAAATTGCTTGCATTCAGACAAGAACCTAAGAAACCCCCATTTCTCCCATAATCTAAGGTGCAGGCACATCACTAACACCCACCTGAGCTGGGTCAGGACTGCCCGTCTGTGCAGAGCCAGCAGGGCCAAGTCTGGGGCAGGAGACACTGGCCGCTACTCCCATGGCACCCCCCCCCCCCCACGCCTGGATAGCTCCACCTGCTTCTCCCTATTTAAAGCTTCTCGTTATTAAAATCTTAGAAAGATGATGTCTCCCTGCTGTTCAACACCCTCCAAGGATTTCCCACTGTCCTTGGGAGATAGACATGGCTGCTTCTGGGGCCTTCCAGCCCTGTGTGGAGGGGCCACAGTGATGCTCCAGCCCACACGGCACCCCTGCCCCCATCCCCGCCTCAGGTCAGTCCCAGCTGGCCATACTCCCCACCCCCAGTGTCTAGCACAAATGGCACTTCCTCTGGGAAGTGGCTGCCCCATCCCAGGCAATAGCGGGACCCCTGTCCCACCCTGAGGTCTGTGCCTCTCTTCAGTAGTTCTAGGAAGAACTGGAAGCCAAGGTCATCTGCCTTGGTCTGACCCCAGCCCTAGAAGGGGCCTGGCTGGAGGGAGGCTCTCAGGGGAGGACAAGTGAGTGAATACCCTCCTGGGCAACATATGGTGACTGAGACTTTCGGAGCTGGGAAAGAGTGAAGGAAAGCAGGGCCCGCAGAGACCCACTGTCACCCAGTCCAGCCCGAGTCCTTGAGACAAGGGTGGTCAGTGCAGCCCGAACAGCTGGCCCAGGCAACTGCCATCAGCCAACGCCTCGGTCCAGTCTCAAGTTCCTTGGGAATCATTTTAAGATCTTGTGCAAGAAACTTAAAGAGTTTTTAAAGTAGGTTAGAAATGTGAAACATCTGGATATAGATTCCAGAGAGGTCTCAAGAGGCAGGGCCATCTCACACGTGTACCCTGATGTGAAGAGGGGGGAGAGGGAGGGAGGCATCGAATCTGCTTTACACAGAGTAGTTAAAAAGACCATTTTCTAACATGTTTCATCTTGACATTGTCCTATGATGAGCACTGAGTCCAGGGGGCTGCTGCTGGGGGTGGCCACAGCTGCCCACCGGGCCTGCCCTACCTCCCACCTCTGAGCTCTGGCTGAATGTGAAAACGGTAACTCAAGGTCCCTGGGAGTAGAGGGAGAGCCACATCAGGGCCCCAGGAGGCTGCTGGCTAAGGACACCTGTCAGCAACTGGCTCCTGGGTGGCAACACCCTCTGCCCCAGTGCCTCTGGCCTCAGACCTAGTGTCCAGATCCCCAGAATCGGGGGTGACTCAGAAGGAGCTTCAGCTCTTCCTCTAAAGAGTGGAAGTGAGGTCCTTTCTCAATGGGAAGCAAGACCTGACTCTGGTTTCTGGTGAGAGGTGTGTGGAGGGGACCCTGCCCCTCTGCCTTCTGACCCCCCACTCCCCAGGGGACAGCTACGTGTCCCTCAGGGGCCAATTGAGCCGTCAACTGTGTGTGCAGACAGGCCTCGGAGCTGGGCACAGAGGGAGAAGCACAGGTGGCCCTCCCTGCCTGCACCTGGGCGTGGCTCCCACAGGGACAGTGATATGTGGACCCCTGCTGAGCTGTGGCCTGTGGGAAGTCTGTACTGCTGAGCTGGCCACCCTGGCGGGGCTGCCGAGAGCATCCTCACCTGTGACGATGGCGGAGATGCCCCATCCCACAACGTAGTAGAACCTCATGGGCCCAGCGTCGATGTTGCGGGCCTCGGTCAGCATGCGGTACACGTGCAGGCCCTCCACCAGCGCCCAGGCGAAGGCGCTCATGTAGACGTAGTGCAGGAGGATGGCGACCACAGTGCACAGGAACTGCATGGAAGGGCTGAGCTCAGCCAAGCCCTGGGCCAGCAGCAAGGGGGCACCTGCTGCCCAGAGCCACCGTGGCTGGGTGGGTCAGGGCACAGTATCTAGTCTCAGAGAAGCTAGAAATTCGGGTTTTGTGTGATGGTTCCAACACTTTAGATGTCGGTAATCTATTTAAAGTTTAAAGAAAATACTGTAGAGGTGGGCCTGCTTGGGCCGAGGACCTGGGACTGTGATCTCAGCCTGTGCCCACCACTATGATCCCCACACAGCGTCCCATGGCCCAGTGGGTGTGGCCAGGACGGGAGAGGCTCCGCACAGTGATCATGTGGTTAAATCCCCATGAGCTCCTCGTGCCTGTGTTCACTTCACAGAGCCTTTATTTGTCCATCATAGAAAGAACAGGGATGGGAGCATGTGCTCTACACGGCCACCGTCAGCTGGGATGGCTACGTGTCGTGCCGAAGGCCGAGTGCCAGGAAGACAAAATCAGTGTCCACAGGACAGCAAAGGGACAGTACATGCCCTGCAGTGAGGAGCCGGCTGGGCAAGCCTGTCTGCCTGGACACAGAGGGCTGTGGGCAGGTCTGGGGACACTGTGGGGTCACAGGGAGTCCGGCCCCGGGGGTCATTAACGTCAATTGAGCACGATATGCTCCAGTGCTGGACTTGAAGGTATGGCACCGAGCAGCTTCACCAGGACTCTCTGGGAGGACTTCCCTCCCTCCCAGTGCTGGCCAGCTGGGACATGGTGAGAGCTCCCTCCAGGCCCAGGCCCGACCCAGAGGCCCCACCCTGACACATGCTGTCTAGTCCATGGCAGCCAAACCATCAAACCAACCTACAGGGGTCCAGTGTCCTCCCCACGGACACCAGAAGGTAGGAGCAGAGGGAGGCGCCACCTTAACCCCGGGTGGGACGCCTCTCTGTTGAAACACCAGGGCAGCGTACCCCAAGGAGAGGTGGACAGAGCCAGGTGCGAGGGTGACAGGACAGGTGCCATCTGTTGCCATGTCAACCCCATGGGCCAGGTACTCTCCAGAAACAGAGCCCTGGAGCCGGGCGACCCAGGAATGGGAAAAGGAAGACAGGGAGAAGGCTGTGTGGCTTATTGCCGTAAGGGAGGTGGAAAGCAAACCCACAAAACCACTTTTAAACAAAAAGTACTAGAGCTGAGACGTCTTCAGTTTAGTGGGGCCAGACACACACAGACTTCTGTGCCTAGTGTTGCACCTTTTCCAGAAACAGAACAAAGACTGAATGCGGATGCATAAAATCATCTCAGCCTGCCAGTGCCGAGAGATGGAAACCCTCGGCCAGAGATAGGATTGTGAATTTACAAAACCCCATAAAACCCAGGCACACTGCCAGGCCCCCATAGCCGGGCAGCGGTTTCCTTCCCTTCTTCGAGCTCGGTGGTGCGTGGCTGCCTGGAAAGCTCTTCCCGGGTGTTGGGTGAGTCACTCGGCCTTTCACACTACGCGCTCAGTTGCAGGGAGGGGCCCTAGCCGACTCCACGCCCTCTATTCAGACCACTGAAAGGCACACTCAAGGGTTTTGAATGAATCACTTGGCCTCCCACCGACAGCCTCCCCTGAGGCACAGGTAGGGGCAGGTGCCCCACTGGGGTTCTGCAGGCCTCAGCCGCGAGCACCTGGAGGGCAGTGAGGCCCTTTGGCCCTTGTTCACCCTACAATGCTCTAGGGGTCGGTGGAACAGGCCTGCTGCTCTACCTGCGACTTCCAAGAACACACCAAGCTCCTCAGTGGAAGCTCTCTCCTCAAGGTCGGCCTCCTGAAAGGCAGCCCAGCTACCTAGGCAACAGAAAAATAAACCACCCCACAGAAAGTAGGAGAAGTAAACTCAGCACAACTGCTCTTTTTAGTAAACACCTGTGGCCTCATCCGTCATCTCTGAGCTCCACAGCCCTGAGGAGCGCCCACTCCTCTCAGTCCCTGCCAGGGCCACATTTCAGGGCCTCTGAGGAAGTCAGCCTCACGGAGAGAAGAGGGAAAGAGAAACAAAGAGCTCCTGCAGCCGCTTCTGCCCTCAGTCTGCTGAAGCCGTGGGAAGGCAGCCACCTTCACCCTTTAAAAACACTGGGCAGTGGGCGCCGCCTGTGGCCCAGTGAGTAGGGCGCTGGCCCCATATACCAAGGGTGGCAGGTTCGAACCCGGCCCCGGTCATACTGCAACAAAAATATAGCCGGGCATTGTGGCAGGTGCTTGTAGTCCCAGCTACTCAGGAGGCTGAGGCAAGAGGTTGCTGTGAGCTGTGTGATGCCACGGCACTCTACCAAGGGCAATAAAGTGAGACTCTTGTCTCCACAAAAAAAAAAAAAAAAAACCCACTGGGCAGATTCTCGGGGCCTAGCTCGTTCCCTCCATCATCCGTGTGTTGTGGCCACCCCCCCACCTTCTTTCTCCAGAAAGTAAAACAAACTTTCTTTCTTTAAAACTATTCTACCATTGGTGTGAGAATTCTTCCTCCAACATGCCCTGCACTCCCCGTGCGTCCCCACCCTTCCACCTTCCAGGTAGGTGTACCCCCCTCTCTCCTGAGGGGGCTCTGGCTGCCTCACCCAGAAAATACCCCCTCAGTCTCTCTCCTCTGCTCCCTTTCCTGAGCCTGTCCTGCCCACAGACACAATTCCCACCTCCCCTTACAGCAGCACCCCCCACCCCAGCTCTGCACCTTCCCAGCCCCACAGGGGCTGAGATACAGCCTCAGCTTCAGTTTACCTCTCAGCATGTGGCACATTCACCTTTCCAGAAACCTGAAAGTCGGCCTAGCCCCTCCTTTCCCTCAGGGCTCACCCTGGCCTCCGATGCTTCTGGGCCTGGACGGACGCCACCTCCCAGGACCAGCGCCTCACTGGGCTGCTCTGCTGGCCCAGCTCTGTCCTCCCAGCCCTTGGCCACTCCTTGTAAGTTACATGTTAATTATGCTCAGGGGGCTGGTGTGCAGGAATGTGGCTGGCCTTTACAAACATTATACCTCTAATTCTAACCAGCTACCCTGCTAAACTCCAATGTCACGCATACAATCTAATAAATAATGATAGCTTTTCTCTTTCTTTCCCGTCTCTATGCCTTTATTTTGTCTTTTGTGCTGACCTGGCCACCTCTGCTACACCAATGACAGAGTGGGGCAGCTGGGCGCTGATTTTAGAGGACGCTTCTACTGTTTTCCCGTCACCATTATGTCGACAGTAGGTTTTCTGTGGATGCCTTTTACTAAAAGTTCCGCACCCCAAAAAAGAGTTCCCCCATTCCTAGTCTGTTAAAAGGCTGTTCTTTCTTTCTTTGCAGTCATCAGTAGGCAGGAAATGTATCAACATTATTTTCTGCATTCATTGAGAACAATTGTAATTTTCCTCAAATGTATTAGTGAGGTGAATGACATTTATAGATTTTTTTTATAACATTAAATTATCCTTGCATTCCTCAGATACAGTGAACCTGAGCGGGTTTTTTATACACCAGTGCACACTCTGGGAGTTACAGGACTAGTCAGGCTTTCTACATTGTGAATTAGGTTTAGCAAAAGGGTTATATTTTTCTGGGAAATGTATCCATTTTATCAAAGTTTCAAATGTACTAGCATAAAGTTGTTCAGAGTAGTGTGTCTTCTTTTTGCACCCCCAATATTGGTTATTTGCGACTTGATTCTTTTTTTCCGTTTCTCTCATCAGAAATTTGTCCTTAAAAAAACAAGCCACATTACTCCCGAGAAGGCTCGCTTTCCACATTGGTGACAACTCCCAAGGACAGAGATGGCAACACTTGCTAGCAGGTGTCCCCTCACTTGCTTTAGCAGTTCAGGAGTCTGTCCTTCCCTAAGTTGGGGGGCTCAGAAGTTTAAAAGAGGGAACCAAGGGTCTAGGACAGCGGTTCTCAACCTGTGGGTCACAACCCACGGGAACTGTATTAAAGGGCCACAGCATTAGGAAGGGTGAGGACCAGTGTTCTAGAAAAAGGTGGTCTGATCATCACTGTCTGTCGAGAGAAAACTACATATGTGGCTAGATCCCAGGAGCTCCCTGGACACCCCAGGGCCCCACGCAACACCCTAGGAGCCCAAGAGGCAACCCATAAGCCCAGAGCCAACACCCCAAGAGTCCACATATTTAATTAAGCAGCTCACACAGACATCTACCCACCCTCTCTCCTCTTGCTCCCATCAGTTCCTGTCCCCTGGTTACCCCTTTCTATGAGCTCTTTCTTCTTCCTCAACCCCATATATTCACCAGAAACCCCCTCCCCAAGCCCCAGGCCTGCTCTAGATGTCCATCCCTCTCTGGAACAGCAGAAAACACAGGAAATGCAAGGGGGCAGAGACCCCAGCATCCTCACGTGGAGAAAGCCTGAAGTCCTCTTGGAGTTGACAAATGGCCATAATTTCTTAAGGAATCACTAGTGCAGATCAGGAGGGTAAGACTTGGCAGGTATGGAGTCCCCAGCCCTTCTGACTTGGCTCCCATAGGTGCTGTACCAGGGACAAAGCAACCACAGCCCACCTGACTTGGCCCCAAAGTCCAAGCTTCCTACAGCCTCCTCTGGTGCACCCGCAGAGCCGAAATTGCAGGGGAGCCCCCCAAAAGGCGAGAGGGGACTCTTCACGGTGTTAGCCTCGCTGGAAAAGTAAACCCATCTGACAACAGGAACTGGAGCAAGAACACCGCACCCTGTGCAGGCGCAAGTGGTGGAGCAGGAGCGGCGGGGCCTCACCTGGTTCTCCGTCTGGTGGACCCCGAGCACGAAGACCAGCTGGGTGAGGGACAGCGCCGCGATCAGGTTCCTGTGGATGCTGTGCAGGTTGGAGCGCAGCGTGCGGGCCAGCGCCAGGAGCACGAAGGCCACCAGCAAGGCCGCGAGCGACAAGGCCACGGCGGCGTACGTGACGGCCTTCACCGGCAGGACCTCCCCGTGCTGTGGGTGGGTGGGTCCAAGGCAGGAGAGCAGGTGAGTTCTCGCACATACAGACCAGTCAGATGACGGATCACGAGACTATGAAAGACTGGCGGGAACCAGTGGGACCAACATGTGGTTCTCGGGTGGCACAAAACAGGAACAAAAATCAAAGGAATAATTTAGGAAGATGAACAAGTTCCAGAGGTGGGAGGTCACAACCTGAGTGTCTTCAACAGTTCTGAAATCTACACTTGAATCTTATGTATATTTTGTCACATAAAAAAAAAAACAACAACAACAAAAACCAACTAAACTCACACACAAATGCTGTTCCAGAGAAGCTGAGCCCTACCCCAAACTCACAGCTGGGAGGGACCTTCTAAACTGCACAAAGTACGCAGGTTGGGCTACAAGGCCCTGTGGATCGCCTGTGCTTTGTGTAATATGATCTTAGATTTATCCTCTGGCTAAAGACAAAGAAAATGGTAAGTTTAATAATACAACGTGACTAAGGACTTTTTAGTGAATAAGTATGATGTGGCAGGGATTCTGCCAGATCTGCCAAGGGTGCACCATAGAACAAAACCACAAGGAAAGTGTGTCTGTCATCCCACCTCACAGATGACAAAACTGAGGCTTGACCAGGTTAAATGTAACTCGCCAGCAGCCAACCAGTGAAATAGAAGGGCGGTGGGATGGAGGGAGGGTGAGAGGGAGGGCCACTTTATGTCCCCATTCCTGGGACACACATGTCCCTCGGCAGGAGCACCTTCCAAGGAACCATCCCGCCCATCACACCTGTCCCTCTCAAAACATCCTGTGATTACCGCAAGCAAATCTACTTCCCGAGTCAGCCACTCATGTCTCTACAAAGCTGCACATTATATTGCCTTTTTTTTTTTAATTTCCAGGTTCCTTACTATACACTTCTTAAGGGTGGTAAACTAAGGCCCTTGGAAGGGACAACAGCTTGGCTTCCCAAGCCACATCTCAGCATGAGGGAAAAGTGCCAGGTGAAATCACCTCCTGGCTCCCAGACACACCTGCCTCCCCATGTCACCTTGGGCTGCCTCACACCACCTTCCTGTCTAGGTAATGGGGGCCCGGACAGGCCCCACTGTCCAATTCATCTGTAGGGCCACTACGGCCAGCTCACATTCCCAGGCGGCTTGCCATGCCAGGGGTCCAGTCTCAGCTGCCCTGTCACGAGAGTGCTCCCAACAGGGCCTCTCTGCCTTCTGGGTATGGCCTGGGAGAGGTGACCTGGCTGCCACACAGCCGTCTCTTTCTCCCAATGGCTAAAAGCAGCCACGTCACAGATCTGCTCTCCTGGGAGGGCACACTGCAGGTCTTTCAGAGCCCAGGTTGGGTTCTGCCATCTCAGGTTTTAATGCCCTTGGAAAACCCTTCTAATCCAGCTTTGCTGTGGAACCCTTGCAGGTTCTGGGTAGCAGTCCTGGAATACTGTGGATTTGGTTTGTGCGAAGACACAGATTGTGGAGGGGGCAGGCTGGGGACTGGGCCTAATTCCTAGTCTCCAAAGCAAAGAATCCACTTGTCAGGTGGGAAGGGTGGCCCTGGGAGGGTGCCCACCTCACGCCTGGAGACGTCCATGAGCACCGCGACGCTGGCCATGTGGCTGCACTGACACAGCACATGGGTCCGGTTCCTGGACAGGAGCTCACAGCCCTTGGCAGACCACCCTCCGGTCCCTCCAATGCTGCAGAGAAAAAAGGGGACAGTGGGAATGAGATAGTTTCATACACCAAGGACTCTGCCCAGGGGCAGCCTTTGCCCGGGGTTCCAGGGTTAGACACAAAGAGCAGGCAACATGTGTTAAAGCCCAACGCCCCCCAGATTGTCCTGCCTGCGTTCCTGGCCACCTCCCTGCATCTGTGGCGAGGACCAGAGCCCTCGCTGAAGGGCCCTCTGAAGTGTGCTGTCATCTGAAACTCAAATGGGAGTGTCACACGGCCTCCAAATGCCCCTGCCATCAAAAACGTCACCCAAGGGTGGAAAGAGCTGCTTTGCTCACATTTGGTTACACTTTCATCTTCTGATTACACAACATTTTATGGGCCTGCCTGGAAGGCCAGACCCAGTTATTACTCCCGTTTCACACAAAGGAAGCCCCAAATAACAAGCTGTTCCAAGGTGTGTCTTGGCCTCAGAGCCAGCCCTGCCCTCCTTGACGCTGGGAAAATCCTGTAACCTCTCAGATCCTTAGTTTGCTAATCTGTGAAATGGGATAAAAGGTATGACATAAAGCAGAGAGCAGGTCATTAGAACCACAGCTAATTGCCAGGATTCAAATGAGAGGACAGACAGTGGCCCTAAGGCCCCTTACCCTGTAAGGGCCACCTTTATTCTGTCTTTTGTGAGCCAAGTGCCTATTATACCCAGCAACGAGCTGGTTACTCATTAACTAGACCTTCGAAAACAGAGAAGCCAAGAAGAAGGAGCACCCTCGGGCTGTGTCACCATTTGGAATGTTCCTGTCCCATAGGAACTCCCAGCTGTGGACACTTGGTTCTAGCTCAAGGGTGGAAAGCCAGGGGTGGGGCGGGGGCTGTAGGATCCACATCCCTGGATCCTTGGCAATGTCTCCCCTTTCTTAGTCTAAAAGACTTAGCCATCAGCCAGGCTGTTCCACGGGACACTGTGTATCCGTCCGTCCTGGCAGGGAGGGCCATTCCCACTCTGGGCCCAAGTCTACTATCTTTCAGAGAAGCAAAAGTGAAAACAAACCAGCTGAGCAAAAGTAAGCCGTCCAGGGCCGCAGGGAACTCAAGCCCAGGCCTCATGTACACTCTGCCGCTAAAAAACAACAACAAAAAAGGCAAAAACACTTTGGCTTTTAGGTAAAGGAAAACCACATGGCTCTGAATCCAGAGTCACGTGTGCAGACATGAGAGGACGCTCTGATGCCCCCAGAGGGGCTGGGAGGGACGCAGTGACCCACAACAGACTGTCCCCCAAAGGACATTCTACCAACTGAGCCCTCAGGGCCTGGGAGCACTGTCTGGAGCACAGCACTGTCACTTGGAAACTCGGGGCTCCGGCAGGGCAGTGAGAGGAGGCTGCCCCCTGCATGGAGCAGCACTTACGCCAGGGAGTGGTTCCAGAACACACAGACGGGCTTGGTGCGCTCCTCCGTCTCCAGCAGGGTGAGCACCACCAGGACAGGCTTCTCCAGGGTGCTCGGGAGCGGGGCACCCTCACTGTACACCATGGCGCTCACCACGGGTGTGTTGATGACGGGCCGGTTGGGCAGCCTGTGATGAGAGCCCAGAGCACAGAGGTACACATGACTAGATGTCCACTTAGATCCTGCCACAACACCACGGGGGCATCAGGCAGAGGATTTTCTAGCAGTGATCAAATCAGTCCTGGAGCAGAGACCCCCAAGGGCCCTGCTGCTTCTTCCAGATCAGAGCAGGTCACTGATGGGCACTGATGGGGACAAGGGACTGCGTCACCCCTGGACCAACGAGGGACTTGGGGATTTAACAATAGAGAGAAGGCACAGGTGTGGAGATGTCACAGCCCCCAGCACACAACAGCAGAGGCAGAGGAAACAGCTGAAATGTCCAGTAAAGGCAACCTAGTTACATAATTGCAGCTCATGGTGGGAATCACCCAGTGCCCACGGACAACAGGAAGGCAGAGATTGCAAAGCCCAGGAGGTGTCTGGTCAATGACACCACAGCTGGTGAGAAGCAGAGCCCTGGGGTGCACCTGCTCTGGCCAGGGCTACCCCACTGCTTGCAAGATGTTCTTTTTTTCCAGCCAGCATTAGCCAAGTGGCCTTTAGTTCTGGGGCCAGCTCCTGGTGCTGATACCTGGGTCAGGCTGGGGACAGGATGGGTGCGTGCTGGGGAAGGGGCAGAAATACCACGATGAGCACAGGCAAAGGGTCCAGTGCCCGTAGGGCAGACCCACAGCCTCCACACCACAGGACAGTGGTCTGTCCTGGCGCCAGGGTCCCAGTGCAGCACTTCTTTTTTTTTTTTTAACAGTTCTCGGCTGGGGCTGGGTTTGAACCTGCCACCTCCGGTATATGGGGCCAGCGCCCTACCCCTTTGAGCCACAGGCGCTGCCCCCAGTGCAGCACTTCTGGAGACACCTGTGGGTGATCATGGGCCCTCCCCTGTCCTCTGTGCCATACCCTACCTGAGACTTCGGCGGTCAGGGTCATAGCGTTCTGGCAAGAGCCTCCCCAAGGTCCTGTAAATGACGACCAGGGCGACAGCAAACTGGCTGGGGTCATCGGGGTGTCTCCGCCGCCGGCTGAAATGGGCCTCCCCCTTGGTGCTGGGCCCTGGGCCCACAGTTGCTGGGGGGGAGTTCCGGCCAGCCAGCCTGAGCACAGGGCTTTCTGCAACATGAGCAGAGTGTGGACTCAGGACCCAGAACACCTGTGTCCCACTCGACCACCACCAACTCCAGCGAGAGCTTCTCACACAGCAACAGATGTCTCGTGGAGGACAGCGCGCAGCCCTCAGAAAGCTGAACACAATCCGGTATTTCCATTGGTGTGAACAGCAAAAAATATGCAGCCTTGCTTTTCAATCTTATGCAAGAATTTGAAAACAGATTTCAATATTACTGGGAAAATAATCAATATTTTGGTGCATTTGTGATTCCATTTTTAGCAGACATAAATGTGTTACCTGCCAATTTTCAAATGGAATGCACAGAGCTGCAATCTGACATTCAACTTGAAGAAAAATTTGATCACTCTTCACAGGATATTATAGATCTTATCTTCCCAGGGGCAAATTCCCTCACTTCACTATCACAACTTATTCATGTCATCACTTTTTGGCAGCATCTACAACTGTGGGCAACTATTTTCAAGAATGAAGCACATTAAGAGTAAAATTAGAACCGAAATATCTGATGAGCACCTTGAGAACGCACTGAGAATTGCAGCAACTTCCATGGAACCAGATATTGATGCCTTAGTGTCTCAAAAAGAATGTCACAGGATCATGAGTTTTACCTTGCCCACTTTTCTTTTGCTTTTTTAATGACAAACATCCCCAAAAGATGTTTTATTACTTAGATACGTACATTTTCTATGTTAGTGATTGCAAACTTGGGACCTGCTTGATGACTTTAAAAGACTCTCTGATGGGCTGTTGCCTAATTAGGAAGGTTATAGGAGGCCTGTTTGCTTATCTGTGGTGGTGGATATCGAAAAAAACCCTGCACAGACCTTACATTTGCTCCTCAGCTCTCATTAGTGTTTGTGTACTTAATGCGTGGCCCAAGACAACTTTTCTTCTTCCAGGGTGGCCGGCAGAAGACAAAAGGTTGGACACCCCTGTTCTAATGTCACTGAGGTCCCCACATGTCCTTCCTTGACATTCACAGGGCCCAGGAAGGACAACCCAGCCGACTTTTCAGAAGCAGACAGCGCTCTCTTCTCGGCAGAGACAAGGGGACATGTGGACACACACGCACAGGCACATCTATGGGCAGTGTGAGCAAAACGTGTACACAGAACGCTGAAAACGCAAATCAGTGTGAACTCAACCACGGTTTGTGAGAGGGGGTCGGTGTCCAGATCCGTCCTACATTGGGGCACAACCCTTTTGACAGTGTTTATTTAAGACACCTGAAATGATAACAAACACCTGACAGAACTAATTTACTAAAAAGTTTCCAGTTCTCAGCTCTCCCTTACGAGTCCCTCTCATTTTGAGACCTTTTTTAGTAATTGGTATGGAACTATAAGAAAACACTTTTAAAAAATTCTAAGTGTTTAAACTGCTTGGCATCATCATCCCAGCCCAGGGTGGAGCATTTGTGTGCAGACCACGTCCTGGTTTGGTTTTTCCGTGGGGCGAGCGGGGAAAACTCTAAGATGTTGTCTACCTGTAGAAGCAGCCCTTCACGGCACACCAAGGGTGACCCGCTCACAGACAAACCGAAGCACCCTTTCACTTGTAGCATTACAAACTGCACGTGAGTGTCCCTTACTCGAAATCCTTGGGACCAGAAATGTTCCAGGTTTCAGATTTTTTCAGAATACTCGCGCCAGACATATGCTCCAGTGAGCATTTCCTTTAAGTGTCACTCACTGCTTAGTGCGTTTTAGATTTTACAGCACGTCAGACTTCCTATTTTCAAATTACAGCCCTTCCCCCTGTGCCTGGACACTTGTAAGAAACAACCCACCGCTGCCAACTGGGGCCCAACCCCGCCACAGCCTGGCTGCCCTGAATATGAGGGTGGAGGGCTCTCACTCACGGAACAGGCTTTGCGACACCACCACCCCCAGGGACGTGCTCAGAGGCTGCTCCCCGCCCTCCTCACAGAGCCAGGGTGTCCCAGGGCAGCCGTGAGTCTCCAGCAGCCCCCAGGGTGTGCTCAGAGGCTGCTCCCAACCCTCCTCACAGGGCCAGGGTGTCCCAGGGCAGCCGTGGGTCTCCAGCAGCCCCAGGGGTGTGCTCAGAGGCTGGTCCCCACCCTCCTCACAGAGCCAGGGTGTCCCAGGGCAGCCGTGGGTCTCCAGCAGCC